>JAQGBH010002769.1:0-22688 GCA_034698265.1 Sminthurinus aureus
CCCACATTGTCAGGGTGACCCCCTTGTAAAGTGAACCCACATTGTCAGGGTGACCCCCTTGTAAAGTGAACCCACATGCTCAAGGTCACCTTCTTGTAAAGTGAACCCACATGCTCAAGGTCACCTTCTTGTAAAGTGAACCCACAAACTCAAGGTGACCCTCATTTTAAGTTCTTACGGGTCCTTAAACGTATACCCTAATACAAGCATAAAATTTATCCTAAAAGGTAAACTCATATAGAGATATATGGCACATTGTAGTAGTGAGGGAATTTGAAGGAAGATTTTCCCCTCAATTTCCCTCAACTTCAAAACAGAGCACTCTGGTTTCACACTGAGCGAAATAAAGCGAATGAGGGAAATTGAGGGAAGTCGACGTCTCTGTTATCACATAAGTGTAAGAGGGGAAAGCAATCTTGATTATAATATTATTTTAAACTTTTGTATCACATAATATTATGCTGATACTGTAGTCAAGTTCACTTTTCTGTTGGTGATTGGTGATATTATTAGTGTTCTATGGACAATTTGTTATTGTATATCATGTATATATATGTACATTATAAATGTGTATGTCGGTAAACTTCAATCGCATTTAAAAATACCTTATTATTATCATCAGCATCTTGTGTTCATTTTATCATTCCTATTTACGAACTTGAGATTTAGTCTTACTTTAACTATAAGAATCGAAGCATATGACAATATAATATTATTATATAATTAATTATTATTGTCATTCCAAAATCGTCCTCCATGTATGTTTTTATATATATAAATAGTAAATAGATTGTATAGGTTATGAACATGAACAGAACTATTATTTGTTAAAAGTTTCTTGAAGTTGTAGCAGTTTTACTAACAGTAGCAATGACGCTTTTATTATAACTGTCCTTTTAACTACCGTTTTCTAGGTAAATTAACCAAGAAATTGATTGACCATAAAAATGCATGAACGTGTACTTGCAGTTTACAGTACCTTTTTTTAAAAGAATCCACAATCCTAAATAATTGCAGATAGTATTTTTGTATACAAAAACTAAAGAATGATGAATACACTGGAAATTATGTAGTTGTAGTAAGTAGTAATAATTAGGAATGTATAGCTGTGTAAATTATTGAGAGATTAGAGTACAAATCAAGAATCAAGATGACACTGAAAATTATTATTGTGCAGAGGGTACAGACATATTATGGAACTACAATAGAACCTAGAACTGTAGGAAATATGGCTTATCTTACAATTATAGAAATTAAACAGTTTCGTGATCAATTGAAAGCCAAACATATATATTATACACACATACTTGATAAATGATAAATGTATTACAAAAAAAAACAATGACATAATGCATTGCATTGTTATAATAATATTATTGAAGAAAGCTAATTATTATTTTAAGATTAATTGAGATATGGAACTGTAAAATCATCAGTGTTCAAAAATGCGTGGATGTCTTTCGATTATCTATATCTGTTTCTCTATACATTTCAATGCAAAAGTAAATGTGATTAACAGACTTGTTGTTATTATTGTGCACATTGTTTTCATGCTGTGGTCAACCAACTATACATAAAGGAAGGGGGAAAAAAAGACGTACTAATTTAAGAATTGACGTAGGTAATTGCACACATTATTATTATTGTATGCTCATATATTATACACGTGTGAGTATAATATATACTATGCAAGTATAGTTAGTAGCCTTTTATAGTTTGTCTGGGTTAGAAAAGTCGCCGAATACTGAATACTGAATGTTCATGATTTTTAAGATTTATAATTTACACACTTGAAAGAGTCTAGGTGTCTAAAATATTGCATATATGTAGTAGGTATAGTACGTGTAATAGATAAAATAGTTCGTAATAATCATAGTCAGCATCATCATTATCATTACTGTATTAAACAGGAACATGAATTCACGATTTTGCACACATGTCAGTCTAGTACTCTTCAAATAATGTGTGTACACATCTGATGCATTATCTTATTTTAAGCATAAAACATGCGGATGTGATGGAATATGGAATGGTGGAACAATTTTTAACCTTCTTCATAATATGTAATATAGCCGTTTCGATAGAATTTTTTTTAGCCTTTAGCTTTACAACTTTGCGTTTCGTCTCATCTTGAAGACAAAAACACTTTAAATACTTTATGAATACTAATGTTTATCTGGTATAAATTATCATACATACACCAGTGTACACGTGTAATGTCTTATATATGTTTTGTGTAAATTCTTTAATTAACCTATGCTTTACTCCTAATTTGAGAACAAAAGAATCTTTAACAATTTACCACTTGTCAGATATTTTTAAAATCTCTGGAAGTAAAAAAAAGCCTTTGGCTTAATTACTGATGTGTTCATGTGGTGGTATTTAATTTGGTTTGTGATTTGATATTTGAGAGAGTATATTATGGTATAAAAAAGTCTATGGTATAAAAATGCCCAAACTGCAAAACTACTCTAAGAAACTTGATGCAAATCATACAAGATACCACATCATCCAAGACAGTAAATCGAATTCAGAAAATTGAGAAATAATTTTCAAGTGATGTACCCACACAAAAAATAGCTACCTTGACAATCATATGAAAGGCATGTAACCTTGTGTCGGTATCTTATACTATGTAAATATAAACAGTTCTGTTGATTTAGATTAAGGATGTGTCGGGATTGCATGATGATGATGTTCTGTCTTCTTCCTAATTTATTCTCTATCTTTATAATGTTTTACATGAAATACATATTACACACTACACACCCAGAACCCAGTACGTAGTACACACTACACACAGCATGCATAATCAAATGTTTCTCGAACCGAACATCTTTGTTGACTTTGACTTTGATCATGTAAAAAAAATCTGATACTATTATTTACTATATTATGCTATAATATATACATTTTTATTCGATAAAGTATTGAGATTTTTATGCACGCAAAAAAAATGCCGATATTCTATCAAAATTGGTAATCGTGATCAAGCACAAGGCACAATTCTTTCATGTAAGTGGTTTCTCAAACATGAAGTGGAACCGACAGCTAAGAGTTTTTTTAAACATTTGTCTGAAAATAGTAATAATGAATTTTTTTTATTAATTAAATATGACACAGAAAAAAGTGAGCAAAGAATTTTTTGGAATTGACAATAAATTAGGTTCAGTATTTTATATTTGAAGAAAATTTTCGCAAATAAAAAGTTTGCACAGTATCTTGTATTGAGTATGGAAGTAAACTTGTATCTCAAAATAAAATCTATATTTTACGAGATTGGTTACCATCTGCCCTTTGTTTCACTTTGAAAACGTTTTCATCTTTTCATCTGCACGAGTGATACTGACTAAAGTTCGAAGATCAAAAGATTGATCCTCAAATATCGTATTATATTTTACTACATGCGAAATGTAATATAACATGAGATTGCTATACATAAGTGTTACATTTACAGTAAATTGATATAGATATTAAGTATAAAAAAAATGAATTTTGCAGGTTCTATCAGCTTTGCTTCTTTGTGGTTTGTAGTTCCATAAAAACATGTGAAAATCTTCATAAAAAGAATCAAAGACTATATTTAATCGAAATCAAAATTTAGTTTTCAAGGGAATAAAGAATTATTCAATATCAGATGCATTCTTCTTCATGTCCCAAAATGTTATGGATTGTAGGTCATGAAGGTCATACTATGACGATTGATGATACTCTTATGGTTTGTTGTTGTTCATGCATTATTGAATATCGTATTACTTGAGCCGTGTGTGTATAAGTGCAAGGAAAATATTATATATTATTATATTATGCTTTGCTTGCATTTACAGCAAGGGTTATTATAGCCAGTGATTGCTCATTAATTGATTTTTGTGCACTGTAGCTATCTAATATACAGAAAAAGTATTTGAGAACAGAAATTTATTTTAAGTAATGCAGAATATGCATTGACGATTGACGCACATGGGATTTTATCAAGGCGTTGGGAACGAAAAATTCAGCAAGCAATGAGACTATGTATGAATTGTCTCTCGGTACCCATTACACATGTTTACTGGTTATGAATAAATTCTATTTATTCATTAGTAAAAGTGCACAACTCTCTTACTTTGTCGTATTTTTTCTGCACTCTTCTTCCTCGTCAACGTAGTATGTAACTACGAATGACAAAAATTCACCGCACACTATACAATATACATTATACATACAATGTATATATAGTACAGTTATTATAATTTAAAACTCATTTAAAATCAAAACTTAATGATCTAATGTACATGATCAGCAAAAGTAATAACAAATATGTGTTTGTGTGTGTGTGCATACGTCATTCAGTTTTCAGTTACGTTCTTTTGCTTGTCTTACTTCTTAATATGAATAAAACTTGTACTTAATTAACTGGAAATAAATTGGGAAAAAAGGTGGGACGAGTCTAATAAAAACAACCACTTAGCTACCACTAATTACCGTTTTGTGTGATGAAATTCAGCAACCGCAATATTTTTTATTCCTGAATTATGCAATGAGAGTTATGTAAACTGTATACTTCATCAGGTATATACAATCATAATATTCATAATATGGAATGATGTCTTGACTATTGACATATTGGCGCATGTAATGTAAAACACACAGTGAAAAGGTCGCATTTCTTTTGAAACGGAGGATAATCAGAAAGAACACAACATATACAACACTAACCATGTCGTCACTTTTCCTTTTCTATATAGACTATATTATGCTACTGAAGTCCTTTTTAAGAAAAGGAAAACAAGCAGTGTTTTCATTCTTATGGAATAATAATAATAATTTTATCATACACTTTTCAGAGATTCAAGTATTTAAACGAGAGATGATCTACATACAAAAGTAGCTAACTTTGAAGACAGATATAATCGTAAGTACATGTTTCTTATTTATCACTTTTTACTTCCATTCTATATCACATATCACGATAGTGAAGAGTGAAGGTGCATAAGAACATTTGAATCTAGTTCAAATTGGTTTTTAATACTTGTTGACTGCCAAATGTGCACTATTCATAGCATAAAAAACTACTTAAAGTAATGTTGGAATTACTGTTCTTTCTATTGGTCAGGATCATCAGTGTTAATATTTCTCTATCAAATGTACATATTTTGTTATTTGGTTCATTAAGGTGAAAGCTTTTTCTTAGTTTCTATTATTTAAATATAACAGTCTTCATTTCATTGAAATCCAGAATAAATGTGCAATTATTTATTATGCATAATATAGAAGTTGGACAGAGATATAGGCAAGAATGATAATGGTCTACGATTCTTTATTCTATAGAGTATAGAGATGCATGATGGACGGGACTTTATGTATGTACTTGAAAGTATTATGTCCGAATTTTCACATTATAGTGATGGCGTCAGTCGGTGAAATTAACTTGGTTTTGTATGCACAATCGTTTATGGTTGTGTGATGATTCGAATGAATCTAAATGTTCAGCATTAGTAGCCTTTTAGCTTTCCGAATGAATCGTACTCTCATTACGGTTATGTTAACTACAGCAGTTTTACAATTCATAATGATCAACAACAACCGCGCTGCAGTTATTGACATTTTGTAAAAATTGCACAGGTTCTGTTTTAAAATTTTGATGTACCTCCCAGACATAACCCATGGGAGACATCAATATGTGCATACCATGTAATATGTAATGCATTACGTATTATATTAAATATGGATGTGTGCATGTATAATGTATATTGTGTCTGTATTATGTGTAGAACGTAGAATATAAAGACAATCGTTACTTACGTTGGTAAAAGTCCGCCGTTGTTATGATCTTGAGGAGTTTCTCGACGAATTTTATCCATTGCTGTATGACTTCTACGACATGGATACCGTCCTTCACTTCTGAACATTGTTTCAATATCTACAGGGTCATAAAGGAAGAGAATTTCAACTCCCGGAACAATTTGTTCTTTCACCATTTTACCATATCGTTTGTACTTGAGCATTCCACTGTGATGCAATCGATCAAAGCTGTATTCTCCACCTGTATCCAGTGTTAACAGCAAATAATATAATATTATACAAAATTATTGTTAGAATAAATTGCATTAAACAGAGTACATAGTTAAACCGTGGTTGAAAAATCATAGCCAAATAACAAGTAGTACCAAATACCTAAAACTTGCATACATTTTTTGGTGCGCAACAGACTGTGTAGAAAAATGATTGATTTTATATGCATTCATTATTTGCTAGTCATTCTCTGTTCTACATAATGTCTTCTTTGTCTTTTCGTCCTTACATTTGGTATTTGGTGTTGTAAAATAAAGCACTACTTCTTTATAAATGTGTGTATTGAAGTGCATATCTCAAAAGTATTATGCAACATCATATTATATACACAAAAGCTCTGCATGTCCGTGTGCATTTTTGGATGTTATGCAATGACAGTGAATGGTTGACAAAGAATTCATTTATTTTTAAAACCCTACACATTAGCCTCATATACATCGTCCTCTCTTAATCATTTTTACAACAGTGAGAAAACTAGTGACGTAAATTTTTAGGGTATGATGCAGAGTTTGTAAATTTTTAGATATTATGGTGTCTGTTGTCCTATCATTAATTGCTTATACACAAATTTATTAAAATTTTGCCCTGAAATAAACTTGCAAAGTTTAAATTAACGAGAAAATAAGGAAGCAGAAAACAATGTGTATATGTATGTCACACCCGATATAAATGATTTACATCGGATTTGACATTCAAATTTCATATGCGTCTCTTTGTAGATTAGATTTTATTGCTCATGTAAAGAATAATTATAGACTTAAATCTATCGAGATTCCAGTTTTGTACTTGAAAGACAAAATATAAAGGGTGATTGCTTGTATCTTATAAAAACGACCAATAAATTTTTTCACACACAGGCATAAAATGCATTTTGGTGTCATCAGAAAATGCAGTGCCTGCTGATTAAAAATGTTTTTCTTTGCAAATTTCATGGTCAATAGCAATAATATGTAATAATAGTATGTAATGTCAAATTCTCCTTTCTATAAAAATTAATTTGAGGCAACTTTGAATGTTAAAAACAGTAGTGCTTACTTTTATAAGTTATCTAAAAAGCCAAGGAAATTATTGTGAATAGATCATTGATAATGTGCTGTCTGAATAATTGTAGTAGTTTTGTACTATTAATAATAATGATGATAATTCTTTAGCATTATGATGTATTAGACATCATCACGCGAAAAAAGAATAGTTCAGGATAATAAATAATCCACTTTCCGTTTCCACATTGCATATTTTCAGACAATGTCAGGTCAAAAAGCAATGTGAGTAGTGCAAACCTCAAAGCCACTTCACTTTTACATGAAAGCAAGTACACGGAATATAAAAAAATGCAAATTATAATTATTATGTAGAAATTATAGAAAAGATTTGATCTTTTTCTTGATATTGAATATTGAGCATTGAACAGGTCTGGTTTGGCCTGGTCTGTTAAAGATTTGAGATTTGGAGTTTTGACTGTATACTTCTCTGCATTTTCATGCTGTGAAGTGGTGAATTAAACGTTTTTTATTACATAGTCTGTCTGCACTACATGAATTATATCTTTATACTACAGAACTATCATGCAAATTCACGCAGAGCATTGAAAACAGAATACTTTGACGTTTCAGTATTCCGTCTTAAAAATGCACAAAGTCAAGTTTAGTGCGATGAAAAGTATTATTTAAAAGTTAAAATGGTACACTTAACATTTAACCTAATGGATAAGGATATTTTACAAGTGCAAATAAATAAATAAATAAGGGAGGGTAGCTATTTACACCGTATTTTGACTTTGCCAATTTGTAATTAGGTCGATTGCTCAGGGCAAGGTGAAGTCATATTATTATTATTATTATGCCTATGACAAGTTGATATCATTATGTAAAACAGTAATGTGTTCTGTTTCCAATATGCTACTCTATTTTGTTGCGTCTCATGCGGATTTTGATTCAAGTTTAACCCAAGACCCAAGTCAACACTAAAGACCATCATAACATTATTTTGATATGCACTTACAAATATACTAGTGTCTAGTGTGGTGAGACATGATGGAAGTTGTTCTCACTTAGCATCTAGATAGTTGATAATCAATAATCAATGTATGCATATATGTATGTATTTATATTGTACATGTATCAATAATCTAGAGTCAAAGGGTTGCCTTCAAATGAAAAAACCATCCCCGTAAGAGATAAATTGACTATTGACACATTCCGCTCATTTTTCTCTCTCGTTCCTTGCCCTACGTCGACGTTTTTCACACACTCGTACTATGTACTAGCATGTATCGTACATTCACAGAACACCATGTGTACAATACAATACAATTTACATAATACATTTTACATAATACATTTTAGTTTTTGTGCATTTTGTATTATGTATTATTGTATCACATCTAATATGCAGTATTTTACGTATCCTACGTACCAAATATGACTAAAGATAAGTAGCATATTCCGACAATTTTGCTGAATGCGCTTAAGCTCTGTACATACATTGTGCATATTTACATGAACAGTGAACAGAGTGAACAACTAAAATACATATATATGTATACGTCAATGATATAATACCTCTACAGTTGTACAAACACAATGCACACAATAGCCTGAACTAATGAGAGACAATCGAAGCAGAGACATTGAATTTATGCATTTGCATAAAAAAGCATCAGAAACATTGACCTTTAAATACTCTTAGTTACTCTGTTCTTTTTATAATATATGGTATATGTGTATATTATGTACAATTACGACTTTTATTTATCAGTTATCACAGGATTCTTTGCTCACAGATTCGAGTAAATTCTGATGATACCTGATACGGCACTACTTGCAGCAATTAATCAAAATCTTTGTTTTACAAAGATTCATTAGTACAATGAGCAACGAGAATTAAAAACTCGTTTTAACCATTTAGTGCTTAAATCTTAAATTGCTTGTACTGTACACAGTACACAGTATATAATAAAAACCAGTAGTAAAATTAACGAGCAGTATGTGCTTCACTCACCAAGAAACGATATATAATTATGAAGAGTGCCGATGATAGGATAGGACTTGGGCCCTGGAATATCTTGAAATTTTTTAACGAGAGTACGTCTTAGAACTTGTGTAGCAGTGGATGCCATTTTATCGCCAATATGTTAGAGAGAATCTGGAATGTGAAACAGGCAAACAGAAAATCATCATCATCATCACCTGATTAAATCTTATTGCATATAACAACGCATTCATTAACAACGCGTATCGTGTATAGTTTTAGCGTAAAAGGTAATAAGTAAGAAGTAAGAACACTGCAAACTATAAGGAAAGTGCATTCAATGATTTCTTGAATTTTTCCTGTAAACATTGATGTAAAACTTTACAAAGAAACCTTTTAAGTCATGGCTTGCCAAAAATTATGAAATTTACCCAAAATTACACAAGTAATACCCCAGTATTTGTTACCGAAAACGCATAAAACTTTGCATGTGCAAAAATTATAATTAAAAAACTGTCTGGCAGGGTTGCTAATCATGTAATTTCGTTACGTTCTGCCACCACTCTCCAACATTTACTGTTAACTATGAGCATTGAACATTATAAGTAAAGTATGTATTACGTGGTGTACTGAAAAGGAAGAGAGAGAAGAGTTACATAATTTGAAGATGATGATTATAATGATGTTGATGAAGAGTCTATGACAGCTATTTGTTTGTTATGGCTTCTAGAATGTCATCCTCATCATCATCTCGTTAAGCCTATGTGTATACTTACACATTATACATGATAAAAAAGGCTCGCATGCCTAAGAATATAATTAGGCAAGTGACAGTGATTCGTCACCAACATACTCCAAAGATACTACATTGATAATTGATACTACATACTACCTACTGTATACAGCGTACAGCGTACAGAATACACAGGAAAAATTTGAGATTTCTTTCCCTTTCTTATAATATTATTTTATAAATGTGGAAACTGCTGTTTATATTTCCATTAGTTTAAAAAAATATTCTAGACAGTATACAATACAAAGATTCCGTTTGAATCTTTAAATACTTTATACACTGCTAATCTTTTCTTGGAAGTACATGCATAAATTTGAAGCTAAATCAACAATCTACAAATAAACACAGATACAATACGTAATACGTGCAATGTACAATGTACACACTAGACACTAGAGACTAGAGACACAAGTTTAAAATAGTTGTAGCATGTGTAATTTTCTGGTGATGATACCTCTCTCATTTGATTTACCCTTTACGTAATTCCAATTCCAATTATTCATTCTTTGGCTTAGTACATATACATATGTATATAATATACACAGACAGTACATCTAAAATATCCTTAATAATTTGTAGAATTTGTAGAATAAAAGGGTATCGCCAATTACACATGTATACAAAAAAAATGAATGTTGAATAGTTGTATTACATAATGTTAAATTACTTGTTTGTATCTTTTCTTTTGTATTTAGTATTTAGTATTTACACAGCTAAGAGGGTACATGATAATTTGTTCATTTTGAGTTTTGAGCTTTTTGAATCAAAGATAACCTTTTATATCGTTTATTTATCGTTTATCATTTATCCCACGATAGTCAATCCAAGATGATAAATCTTGGAAGTGTAGAAGATAGAAGATCGTAATAATTATCAACTACCTTGTAGCTTGTAGTTTGAGTTTAATCAAAAAAGAAGGAAAATGCTCACCTTTTTTCTTTTTCTTTGCATACGGATTCGATCAATAATATAACGAGAAAAAAAATTTAATTATTACAAATTAACAACTTCATTAGACACATTATTGTATGTATTAGAGATTAGAAATATGAAATGAGAAAAAACAGGTTGACGTTTGTAGTTTGTATGTACACTGTACACACTATATATTCGTATGAGCATGAACATTTACAAAAAATGGATCTGATATGCTTTTTTGCGTACTAATTATCTGTTACTACAAATTTGATAAGTCGGACCAGTTGAAAAACTAAACAAGACAAATGGTGAAGAAGAAGAAGGAGCATCTTCATTTTTTGTGCGTATCAATTCAAACTGCACGACTTACTCATTATCGTTATCAAACTCCCTTTTGTTTACACTTATTAGTGGTCCAACCGCATTGTAGATATTAAATAAGTCTAAAGGATTTAGTTAATATAATGTGCGTATACGTTATACATTTGATATACTGTAAAACTCATGTATACATGTGTATATACACATGAAGAAAGTAAATTGTGCAAAGTAACAAAGTTGGTGGTCTTTGATCAAACTTTTTGCTAATTTCAGTAAATGCTTACGTTCATGCATGTGCATATTTATTTACCTTGTGTACATATGTTTGTAGTTTATGTATTATGTATACACATACTCGTTGGTGCAATTTTAATAATTATTAGCGAGAATTCTACATAATTCATGCACAAAAGAATCAAAATAAATTGGAAGATGTGATGATACGATAAAATACATAATACAAAATAAAACAATGTAATAAGAGAATGTAGAATACACCTAGAGATTAGAGATGAAAGTACGATAGATGAAAATGAAAAGATAAGGGATCTTGATCGTGTACGTAAGGCGTAAAAGAAGGGAAAAAAATTAAAATTGAAGAGCATCCTTTCATGCATAATATATAAAATCTTTAGTGATCAGTGATCAATGATTGATCAGTGGTTACTAATTCATTGATGTAGATCACCATGTTCAATTTATATTTGTATTACGTTAATTGGTGTAATAAAATTGGATCCGATTGACCTTCCTAAAGGTCACATTATAATTAATAATCATTAATTATGATTTATAGGTAGAAAGGTCTCAATTTGATTAATTTGGAATTTTATTGAATTTAGAACAACTGTAAAGTTTTCATATATTTATTAAAAGCCCAAAATTCAAAAAATGTATGCAATCAGATGTCAGAGAGAAAGATAGAAAGTCAAAAAATTTATTTTTGGGAAGAACTCGTCAACTTCAATAAATTACCTCATATATTCTATATTTATGTCAAAAGTGTACGTATGGGATTTAAAGATTGTTTTTCTTGTTCCATTTAAAATTGAGTTTGAAATTTATAAGCATTTTTGGGTACAAGTTGTATACAAGTTATTGAGTTTGATCATGTGACAATTGACAATAGTTCATGTACAGATAGTTTCTAGTTCTGCTTGACGATAAATGGATGGATGCATTGATTTGACATTAATTATCAATAGGCTTGTTAATTACATGATACCGCCGTGTGCTCTTACATGTATATGCACGCATATCGCGTATATGGGCAGAGAATTCGATTTCTCTTGGTGTATTGAAATCTTTGAAAGAAGATGTGATGTGTCACACGTCACCCATAACCCACAATACTTTATAGACTATAGACTACTTTTAAAATAAAATAACTCAGTTCCTTACAAAGCAAACTGTTTTACATTTACTCATTGAATGAATTTCAATTTTAACGTATTAACGATATACACTTCCCTTTAGCCTACAACCTATAATGTGGTATGTAACCATTCAAAATCTACGTGTTATATTTATATTACATTGTCGGCTAAGCAAAATAAGTTAATGTCTGTAGATTAAAAGTTATTACTTGATGACTCTTAGATGACTCTAGGACAAATGTAAACCGAGTATGGGAATGAGAAATTTTTATGGAATCGGACAAACCTTAATTAAAAGGTGATGAAAAGAGTTTGGAACGTCACAAGTCACAAATGCCACTAGAAATGCATTGTAGATATATTTCAGGTAAAAACTGATAGAAGCACACTATCAACACAGTTAAATATTAAACTTGGTAACGACAATTAGTTATCAGTAAAAGTTTCAAAGGTAAAAAGTTTTTTAAATGTTTCAATGCCTACACATAAATAGACAGAACTGCTTGGAGAAAAATATTAATGAAACCCTCAAGAGTTCCTAATGCGGAATTTTGAAATACTTAGTACTTGCGGGAAATATTTTACATGCATGTACAAATTACTTATATACCGAGCGTTATGAGTTATGAGATATGAGTCGGCTAACTTTCATCCATTTCATTAGTTTATGCTCCATCGTAGAGAAGGCAAAATGCCTTTCAGTAGTACATACGTACAATTACTTCAAATGCCTCATAACTCATAATGTATATTATATATATTTGAAGAGAACACAGAAAGAGGATTAAGTATCTTTGTCTTTCATGCTGCACGTAGGACATACATAAGCATGCTGGTCAAAAGATAATAGGGGAAAATCCCACACGTAGATAGATACGTCGCATTTGGTATTAGTCTGGAGTCTGGAACTCATTTATATATATAGTTGCTCCTTTTATATTTGAAAATTTTCAACAATTGGGAATTGGGAAAGGAAACTCGCTCGTTGAAAATACATTTTACTTGGAAAACGTCAGAGTAAAAAAATCTAAAAGAAAAAAGTAGCCATGGGCATAAAAATAGATTTTAATAATTTTGGATACAATAATCCAGTACTTTTACATTTTTACACCATCCTTCTCGTTCGTAAGAGTATTGATGTAACATTTTGTGCTCTTTGACGTACTCAATAGTAAGAGAGAATTTGTTATTCGTTTTATCCTGTCATTCACAAGTTCTGCGTCTTAAAATCGCACTAAATTGTGTACAATTTGCCTATGAATTGGTTCATTTGGATTTGCTGACATAGAACAGAAAGAGAGACATACATAATACGTACATGACTTGTGAATTGTGAATGTGCATCATTTATCTGTGTACTTTGTGACAGAGGACATAATTAACGACAGTGTATTTGTTGGAGATTTTGCACTTGTGAATTGTGAATATCATTTGTACAGAGGACCAAAAAAGGAAACTGGAGGTTCTATGTGCACTCTACGTACATTCTCGTATCTCTATCTTCTCGTCGTCGTCGTCTCCTCCCATGTCAAGTCAAATCAAGTTAAGTTAAAGTTGTTGTTCAAAATTCAACATGGTGAACAGTAGACAAGTATGAGAATGTCTATCTATTAAGGCTACCACGAGTAACGAATAACCAAAAGTGTTTTAAATGTCAGGAATCAAAATTCTACTTGTAAATAATAAGTTACTTGTGTCTTTTGACTTGTGTCTATAGTGTGTACGTATTCAATATCAAAGTTGAGAATCGAGAACTTGAAAACGTAAAAGAATTTTTCCTTCTCTTTCTTCATTTTTGGATGCACACACATCAATAATAATGCTCTGTATTAAATATTAAATGTCAAATATTACCCTTGGTTTGACTATTTACGTATGCTTTTCAAACTGGGAAGAATAACTTGAAAATTATAAAGTGCGAATCAGGAGTAGTAAAAAGAAAGAAAGAAAGAAATTATGATTGAATTCATACTTCATACAGCTTCATGGATGATGTGCTGATTACTGCTTGAATGAGAAGGCAAAGATAAAATTAACAACGACGACAGCAATTACATAAACTATTTCTGATTTTTTTTTGAATTTCTGTTCAAGCCAATTAAAATAATGCCTACCATATTTCTTCTTCAGTTTTTCCCATTTATATTCATTCCACCTTTCGTAAATCCACCACCGATATATCAACAAGGTATTTTATACAATATTATTATTGTGCACTGTATGTAATTCTTTAAAAACGTTAGCAATTGTTAAGAAAAAATATTGGATTAGTTGTTACTGCATGCTGCATGCTGCACACGGTTAGATTGTAAAATTATTATTATGTAATTTTAATTAGGGGACAGTGTATAATGTATGAATTATAAATTATAAGTAACGTCCTAAACATTTTCATTGATTTTTGAGCTATGAAATTATGATTTCTTGGATTAACATCATCAAGGAATGTATGCATGAGAATACTCTAATCAAATTAAATGCGTACATGCAGTTTTAGTGAGGTAAATTTAATAGGCAGGAGAGGAATTTTCATTCTATGTTACATGTACCATAATATAGTACTTGACATAAATACAGCGTGTCGTCCGTTGACATATTGATAACCGTCTGTAACGGACGCACGCACTAAAATGAATTCTTGTGTCAAATGTCAAATTCAAAAGCTATAGAGAAATAAAAGTACCAGCTCACTCATCTGTGGAAACACGTATATTTTCAAGCCAAAATCAATGAAAAAGTTTGGACCGTTTTGTAAATCAAAAATCAAACATAAAATTAAGTGTAAGATGTATGTTTTATGTTTTGATGCATGAACAATGAACAAATGTTAACACGAGTCTAGTTCAAGTGTTTTGTTTTCTTATGAAATGAACCATAGTAGTCACTTACATATTCTGATCATGAGATGATGAATGATTGACAACAACAGCAATATTAGAACACTGTACATTGGGCAGAGTTTTAGCTATTATCGTGTACATGCTGATTTTTTGGTTGTAGTTTGTTTATTAGTGGTCGTTGTTGTTGTTTTGTTTTTTTTTATGATACCACATACAAGTATAGTATAGAGTGTAGAGGTGCTGGCTTTTATTTGTGTGTATATTTATCAAACTGATAGTGGAGATTTATCGCTTGTGTCCAAGACAGTTTTTTTGAATTCTTTTCTATCGGAATCAGAGTCAGAGTCAGCGGTAGTTCACAGTTCATAGTTGACAGTTAGAATATCAATATCAACAATCAGTGTTGAAAATAAATATTTCTTATTGTAACAAGTAAATAGCAAAAGATTCCAATGGGAGTAAAATAAGCGTGTCTCCAATGTCCAATATTATACACTTGTACTAAAGTGTAGTATGTAGTGTGTACATGGTAAATGTACAAATAATCTAATCATCAATAGATATTATGTTAATCGTCATAAAACTGATTGCTCTGATGATAATGTTATTATGATTATTATATTTAAAGGGCACTCACTTACTTAATACTCTTCATAACATGAGACATGAGTGACTCGAGACTCGACCTACTTACATTGTATCCGATATCGTATCGACACCTTCTTACTTTTTATTCTGATGATGATAAATATAATGATTGCTGATTTCTTGGTATTGTTAAAAGCATGTAATAAAAATAAAATGTATCGCGTGTTTAAAGTTATTAATTTTCCCAAAGTGTTCTCTATACTCTATACGTATCCTCCTGACAATTGACAATGTCAATGCTCAGTCATAAATGAGTGAATTTTCAAATGTAGTATTGTTGAACACAATAAAGGCATGTTACAAATTATATCATAATTATTATAAATAATATGTACACATGGACTTGTTATTGTACCTTGAAAATGTTGTTGTACTTTGTTGATGAAGATTCCTTCAAGTTGTTGTTTCTTGTTGTACACTGACATACAACGGGAGTGAAATGGAATAGATAAATTTTCAATTTCAGCGTACTAATACTTTACCAAAGGATGAAAAACTATTATAGTTTTGATTTTTGATTGTCCAAAGTATCACGGTAAAAGTTGGATTACTACGGTTAAAGTACAAGTATGTTTTATCTCAAGTTATGTACACTTGACTCTTGGCTATCTTTCACTTTCCACAAAATGAGATTTGGTGTAAAAAGTATTATTGAAACTGGGTAAAATTACCTTTGAACCACGATCTTGATTCTTGATCGTTTCAAACCTTTGTACTGAAAGAACTCCTAAATGGAATCCATTTGTGATGAAGATTCAATGTAATATTATTTACTTTAGTGGAAAATGGCAACTTGAAGGTCACATTCAGTACATCTTCCGATACGTTAAAAGTTAAAAGCCAGTTAGAATTGAAAAAATGTAGTGTGAAGTGTGAACACACACATACAACTACGTATAAATTATAAATACTAAGTACATACAGTGTCGTAGATTTGACAACCAGTTGAAGATAAGAATGACAGTATGAAATGTCAAACGTCAAACTGAAGTGAAGTGACGACAAGAACTTAGAAATTTATACGACTCGAAATCTTTTTTCCTTCCAAAGTCAAGTTTTAAAACACTGACAAAGTACTGAGCACTGACGAAAGTATATTATGGAATTCTTTTATCATTCATTGGATTCTACTTTGAAATTCAAAATTGTCAATTCACTGAAATGAACCTTGAAAAATTTCCCTTTCAGTTCAATATACGAAAGATATAAAAGTTATTCCAGCTATATATTCACATGTACTTTGATTCTATGTAGATTCTATGTAAAATAATAGAAATAGAAATAGATGAAAAGTATCATTTATTTACAATAGCCCATTTCAATGAATTTCTACATCTATAAAATCAGACTTTGAAATGTATTCTTTTTTAAATATGCTGCAGATGGGTGAGCTCTAATGTTAAATTCATAAACTTGAAATAGTCCGCCTCATCTAGTTGTAGGAATTGTCATTTTGTATTCTTATTCTTTTCGATGTCTACAGTATACTAAACAAAGTAATCAAAAAATCACCACACTAATGGATTAGTATATCGATAACAAGTTATATCACAGCGGTGGCGCATGATGCCAAAGTATTGATGAAAAAATCCTGTACACAAATCCCACCATGCAGCACTATCATTTATCATCATGTAAAATGCATAAAATAATAATTAGCAAGCTTGCACAATGCAATGCAGTGAAAGAGATGAAAACTCTAGAGATTTGTATAAACTGTTGACAGGCTAATAGCAATCAGTATAATTTTAAAGTTAAGCCAAAATAATATTAACAAAGTCTAATTAATTAAAATAGAGTTGATTAATTTAGTAATGATTCTTTGATTCAGTCTCATTGATCGTTGATTTCCCTTTGATTCCTTTTATGGAAATGCGTATTTATATTTATATTTATACAAATAACTACAATGTGCACTTTTATTTTCAGTATAATATGTAAAGTATAGAATATAAATGTAATTTTATAAACAATATTGATATTTGACATGTAAAATACAAGTTACATGATTCATAATATTTGTAATAATTTGTCAAAATTTTCTCTGTGCTTTACAGGTTTTCAACCGAGTGTGCAAAATCCCAATGATAAAATTTACTACAGATCCGATCACGACTATGATTATTCTAATAATAGACCCAGTCCAACAGTTCAAGGAAATCCTTATTCTCAAAGTCCCATTTCATTTCCAGGAACATCTTTGTTATTTCCCAGCAGTTATGGCAGCAACCCTGGTCGAATAGTGATGAATGGTGATCAGTGTGTGACCGAGCAAGGAGTTTTAGGTACATGTGTGCAAAAATTTCAATGCACAGCCTTCAGCACTCAGTACACATCAATTCATGCTTTAAGAATTACAAGATGCGGCCAGAGGGGTCAATTACTGATTTGCTGTCCAGGCACGTAAAACTTTTTACTTCTCAAAATGAACGTCTATCAAATCAAAACTATCGATCTTTCATTCTCATTCTTATCTACAATATATATACAATGTACACACATGTTGTGCCTGTTACATGTTTATTCCGTTTTATTCATTCAACTTTTGAATGATAGCAATCAGATTTGTAATTTAATATTGAAGCGCACATACAATAGTGTGTGAGTAAATATAGGTATGTAATATGTAATAGTAGAACTAAATAAAATCTGAAAGAAATAGTACACTGATGACTGGGTAAAATGTGTACCAAGTACCGAATCGCATGAAATTAGAAATTACCCATGCTCAATTTTTCAATAAAATGGGGATTTTCAACTGGACTTAATATAACTTTGTTTCTAATATGGAAAGCAGGTGGGATATCGGGTAAAGCACAAGAAAAACAATTGCCACCAAATCAACATAGGACACCGGATCCACAATTGCAACAAAAAGAGTTAAGCAGTAGTAAGAAAGTGGAATCACTACCGAAAGAGCCAACTCCTTTGTCCTCACAAGTACAAACACCAGAACCAAATATTCCTGATCAAAAAAACTTTACTTCTGATTCATTTGATTCTTCTTCTCCTACCGTGAATCCCATACCTATACCTATACCAATATCTAAGGATTGTAACACCAACTGTACGGATGAACCTTTTGAAGACTTTAATTCGGAAGATGGCCAAAAAGGTAATGCGTACATATTACATATAAAATTCAAAATTCATGTGTGATAATGTGTTAAAATTCTATGGATCATTAATCATTGCAATTAATCACTGATTGACAAATGTCTCATAATTATGCAACTGAAGATGCAGGCAAAGGCAAAGGTTAGCAATTATCATATGCTGTTGATCTTTGTTGTCACACTGTCAAAGTTGACTCAAAAGTATTTACGCAGATAGTTCAAATTCGTTAACAAAAGTATTTTTACTGAATCGTATTCATACTTACACTGAGGGTGAAAAATGGAAAGGTCATAATATATGTTTTTCAAATTAGACATTTACGAGATATACAGACAAAGGTCGCAAAGCATGAATACAATATTAATTCTTTACTGTATATAATATAATACATATTATACACATTTGAAGATAGCATCATATTCGTTAGAAGGACCTTTGTACTCTTTGTTGGCGACAACTTCATGTGCTTTTTTTTTACTTTGATTACAGTTTGTGGAGTTTTTGATTCTACACGGCAAAGTTCATGGCCCTGGATTGTAAGTGAATCACATTACAGTACTATAATGTTGTTTTATTCTTCTTTTACCTTTACTTTCATTAAGTACATTTTACACACATGTCATAGAACGGGAAAACACGAAAGATAGCAAGGTATTCAAATTTTTGTTCGATCTCTTTCTCCATTCAAATTAAATAGTACATATACTAACTGATGATGATTTTTTCCTTAGAATGCCCATAGAAAGACAAGTACATATTCATATCTCTCTGTGGAGATCATGAATTATCCATTAGTTCAGAGTTCAGAGGCATGTGTTTGTTTTTTTAGTGTGCTTGTATCTGTAATTTAGAAGCAATGCATTCAAATAATGACATTTACGGTTCACAGTAGGCTAATAATGTATGTATTTATATATATATGCACAATACACACATATGTACTATGTTCGTGTATGATGATTTGATCGACTTAAGTAGAATTCTATTTTATCTAAGAATTTGGTTGCTTGTAGTTTGTAGTGCACTTTTTATCATAAAAATGCAGCTTTTGTTTTATATAACCTAAATTAATGCATGAAACAGCATGGTAAATCTCAGCGACAAAATGCATGCATACATGAATTATGCATCATTTTTGTCAAAAATTCTTTGATACATCACTTTAGTGGAATAATTTTCAGTGTCATCAGCATTCAGTTTAAAAAAAAATATCAAAATAAATTTTGCATTTTATTTTTATACCAAAGATCAAGAATATATGAATAAACTGATAAAATTTACGCAACATAGAATTCGTCACTTATCTCTGCAATCTACATTTGTTTTTGTTTTATGTAAATATAATAATAGCCTCAAGAATTCAATTGAATAAGCCCTTAGCCCTTGATCGTCTTCTTGTGTGAGATTAATAAAGCATGTGCTATCGCCTTTCTCTCTCATTTCTGATACATTACACAGTACAAATGACTATAATAATATTAATAATAATCTTCACTGGTGCACAATATGCAATATGTAAAAACGTGCTTGTCTGAACTGTGAACAGCGAACACCACATTTGTCAATTGAACGTGTGCTCTAAACCTATATAGTTTTTGTTGTGGATTACCAATCGATTATTATAATGACAGTGATAGTGGCAAAAATCAATGTGTGTATAAATTGTCATTGCCTATTCACAATAATAATATGATTCATCATTCGTCATGTAAAAGCTCCTATTGGATAATTTCATTAGGAAAGGACGGAAGAAGAGAGAGAAAGGGTTATGCATTCATTTGTTTATGTTTTGTGTACATATGCTTCTGAATTTTTTTTTGTATCAGGCATCAGTGCTTACTGCTTCTACTTCATGCCTCGTACAAAAAATTAGCTGTAGGTACGAAAACGATACATTCAATAGTAAAAAAGGAAGGTCCATTTGTAAAAATTTTATCTCTTATTCGTGTGTACGGTATATACCATATTAAAGTAATTTTTTACGAGTTGTGTATAATATTATTATAAACATACTATGTGTTATGTGTTATGCCGATATATTTTGTACGTATAATGAAAATATTTATGTCTGCATTCTATGTGTCTGTCTGTCTGTAGGTCTCAATTGGAAGTAAACGTAATAATAATACAATAGATTTTTATTGTCTTGGATCTCTTGTCACGAAAGAGTATATCATTTCTTCAGCCGAATGTCTTGAGGGGTAAGTAACTATTCCTATTATTATTATAGGCATATTTCTCTTTCTCCTTTAAACATTGACAATAATAAAATTTCACACACACACACATTCACCATAACATAATAATTATAATCAACGCTCCTGTTCACACATAAATACATATGTGCATAATATGTAGAGACTGTAGAGACACTTAGCGTATGTGTGGTCAATATTCAAAAGGATTTTGATAGACAGTAGATATACAATGTACTGTTCTCTTCTGTTATGTACTTTATAAAAAATTTCATGCTCCCCATCAATATCGAAGATTCACGTACTATTGTTACAGACATATTCACACTAATATTATGTATTGCCTATATGTTTTACTTATATGTACCATGCATAACATGACTAGATAATTCAAAACCATTGTGAAATCAATTAATTAATTAATAACAAATCGAAGGTAATCCAAAAGAATGAGCTTAGAATCCTGGCTTTTTTTATCGCATGGATTTTAGTTTTAGTTTTTTTTATTGAAGTGCGCAGAAAATCCAACTAATCAATGAAAAGCGAACATCTGAGAAGGAAAGATTGTTATAATAATAAATAATAATATAGAAAAAGGTTATGTGACGGGGGATTATAATTTGTAATTCATTCTATAAATATGTATCCACGAATATTTCCTCACAAATTCAACTTTTTACTTATTCTATAAACATTTAGTGTTAGACAGTTAGAACAACTTTCAAATTAACAAGTCATGTAGGAAAATATACCAATCAGTGATACATGAGCATTCATCAGTTTCCAGTTTTCAATATATGCACAGTGAATTATCCTATTATGTCCATTTGTATTTTCTTAGTAGATATTACCAAACTTGGTGAATACATTTTTTAGTTTTTGCTCTGTAAACTGTAAAATCTAAAAGCGTCATCGTTTCTCATTTCGTCATGAATGTATTCATTAAATGATGTATTTGTACTTCCTAATCATTGTTTTGCTTATAAGTGCAAGCAGAATCACTTTTATAATAATTATAAGGTATATTGTTTGTATTTATAGGAAGTAATATTTTGAATATTTTTGTTCTATTCACTGCAAACAATGGTTTTTAAAATTATTAACCACATAATAATAATTATAAACATATGGATGTGTTTTTTTGTAGCTGTGTGTAAATAAAACTCGTACGCTTAACGAAATAGATATTATGTAAAAATACGTGTTTTACTATCAACTTTTATTGGCGTGTTCAAAAAGTAAATTTTGGTTCCGTAAATATATCCTTGAAATTTCAAACGACTTGCACGAGAAAAAATTTTGGTGCACAAACAAATTCTCTCTTATGGAGAATAGCATAGGGATCAACTTTAAGTTAAGTTTTAAATACAATTAAGTATTTCCAAATTCCTCATACCTATTTTTTATGAATAATGAAGTGATTAACTATTTTTTGATGTATCATTTTCATAATAAA
>JAQGBH010002770.1:0-22684 GCA_034698265.1 Sminthurinus aureus
CTCAAACGCCCAAAAAGTGTCTCATGTCTTTTGCGCATGTATTTTCTGTCTTATTGAAAAAACGTTCAGACTCCTTGGAGAACACATACGTAAAATTTGGGCCGATTTAAAAATGCTGACTGCGTTCATTTTACTTATGAGAAAATTTTACTCATGTGTAATGTCCGAAAAAAATTGACCAACTTTGGCATGTTGTACGCTAAACGGGGGTCAAATGACAATGAAATGTCAAAATATTTAACACATACTTGTAAGAGGATAGAGGGGAGTAAGATTAAATTAAGGTATAGGGAACTTAATTATTATCCGCGATATTCTTCACATCATAAAGAATTTGGTTCTGTCTCAACGTTGATTTTCTTATTTGTTGGTTGAAGGACGGCGAGCTGAGGTGCTACAGCTGCGGAGATAAGCCGTGTGGTGCAGAGGGTAATCCAACAACAATAGAAGTCTGTCCGAATCAGAAAGGATATTGTGTGCTGAGCTTTAGTGTAAGTTCAAGGGCGTTCAGATATTGCAGAAATTATGATTTTGATGGAAACGACAGTTGCTACTATACTGATGGTATAGTTACTTGCAATTGTGGAAAAAGTCTCTGCAATCGGTTCGGTATTTCGGTATAAATTGCTGTGGTTGAATATTGTTACTCATTCTATTTATAATTGGATGCCATCGCAACTCAAAAACCTTTAACAAGCCTTTCAATCCAATGGCCTGTGATTCTGGTTAATTTAATTTCACGTGCTACAGTTGGGGTTTCTGGCTGGACTAACAGCACTTAACGGTTTTATCAATAAATCACAAATAAAAAAATCAATCTTTTTCAGTTTTTTACGTTTTGTAATAGCTCCAGGTTGTGGAAACCAAAGGGAGCGATTTAAATTTTTTGCTCATAATTTCGAATTGTCATTGATTTTTTATTGAATGGGTTAAATTATCAAGTTAAATTTTTGGAAAGAATCGAAAGTGTGTATCATGCAAAGTATTCTTACTTTTTGTGTTGCTAAGGCTTTGATCACTGCTTTGTTCTACATATGGTTTCATAGTTTTGAAAGCACAAGTCTGATTCGGGCTCGTCGCGGTCCTATATGAAACCCATATCAAAAGCCTAAAATCTGGACTGGCCCTTTAAAACACAGCATTACTAACCAATACCCCTAAAATATCTGTAGAGTCCGCATTTTTTTGGTTGGTTGGATTCCAAAGTAAGTTCTTTTAACATGAAATCCTTATTTGTTGGCTCGGCTACTAAATATTTTAAGCCCATTTTCAAGCCACTACAAAGCTTAGCTACTTGTACACAGGTAAAATAACAACCGATTGTCAACGCAACATTCACAAATCTATTCAAAGTTGAAAATGTCTTTCTAAATTCATTGCAGGGGCACTTATCATTCCAATTTGAAAGTCGGCCAAAAGATATCTCGAGAGATTTTTTGCCATATTCTTTCGCAGCATTCTCAAAAACCTCAAATTTGTGAGTGGGATTTGCCAGTCTTTCCAGCAATAACAAGTTTGAAAGTTTTTATGTGGCTTTTGGAGTGTCATGTATTTAATATTCCGGTGATACATCTTGATCACGGCTACCCAAAAACTACCCTAAAATTAGTTTTTTTCTGTGTTTGCACTGTTGATTCAAAAATTTAGAAGGAATTTATCAATTTTATGAGAAACCTTTTAAATTGAGCATTTTAAAAACTGTTCAATTTCTCAGTTGCCGAATGAACCTGAGCTGAAGTCTAAAATAATTAAAATACACTAACCGATAAAACCCAGTGGAGCCTCTGTTGAGGAGTATGTAACAGGAATCACATATACGGGAGTTGCGTTAGACACCAAAATTTTCAATTTTCATTGTCAATTCGTTTCCCTTTGAATCGTACGACCTAATTTCTATCTACTCTTTAAGGCATACAATAAATATACACACACACTCGTTCAATTAAGAACTCATGTGTAGACTTCAAACTATTTCCTCTACAAAATTCAGCATCAAAGCAAAATTCATTAGCATTTCGTTAATTTCTTGTGACTGTTAATTATTTAAAGCAAATTTTCCGTTTGTATGCAAAATTTAAAAATAACTACTTTATTTAGCTTCAGGCACAAAATCGGGATGGAAAAACAGAAAGTTTTCACGGGAGTAGGGAAACGCTTTTTGAATGTATTTTTTCTCCTTCATAAAGTTAATGAGATCTTCTTGAGTACTTTTTACAGGCCATTGTTCGATCAGAAAAACCTTGGGATAAAAAACAAGAAAAATTATCATTTTTTTAAATGACCTGCAAAAACGCAAAAGTACATAAGAAATCAGGAATACGTGAATTAGAATTTCAGACTGCATACTTTGATGTAGATTTTATCGAACGGAATTGTCTTCAAAACATCGACCTCAGCTCCTTCGACATCCAAAGAAAAGAAATCCACGGTGGTCACATTAATGGCTGACAAAATGGAAAAAATGGGAAGACAGGTCACTGTTTGTTTGAAGGCTGCTGATGACTCAAACGGTATTTTTTTACTACTCTCGATTCTAGAAATTTCTGGATATTTCTTGTGGAATTCAAATGTCAGCTTCCAAAGAAAATTCAGATTCAAATTTCAGATTTTTAGCGCCAGTTTTAATTTTTTAAGACCATCGAGTATTTAAAAATCACCGAGTAAATTTTAAAAATATTAACTATTCACCTTTGTGGCTTTGGTTGATGTTGACAGACAAGAATTGAGGAGCCACGCTTTCCTATTTTTAGCTTTCAGTCCTTCAAATGTCTAAAAAAAATTATAAAATTTCCAAATTTTCGAAAAATTGGCGCCATTTTATTTTAATATTTTGTTTCATAGAAAATAGAAAAAAATACTTGTGGATTTGGCTCGACAAGAAGTCCAGTCCAATTTCGATCTCTCTCCAGATTCAATGTGTTTGACAGATATTCGCCGTCAAATGCTCCAGCTAAATGAGAATGAGAATGGATAAAACATAAATATAACCTTGTTAAGTTACCCTAAGTTAACGTATCCATTAATCTTCCACCTTCGATAAAAAACCTCGGTCTTTCTTTTTTTGTCGTCATGGGGAAAAGATCATTGAGTAGCTTGACGATTCCTTCGTACTGTGGATATTCTTTCTTCAATGGCTCCTTCAATTTATATGGTTCGTTTGATGGCGGCACTAGAAATTTATTTTGAATTATTGTCAACAGCGATGGATCAGTCATGTTTAATTTTAAAATTTCCATTTCCTCGTCGACTTCTGATGCTGATGTTGATGCGGATTTTGATGCGACATTGACGTTGACTGGAACGCCATTTATGTTACGCCGAACTTGAACTAGTAGATTTCTAAGGTTAGTCTCTAGTAATTAAAAAAAAAACAAAAAACTTAAATGAAATTTTATTGAATCCGGCCCCAGGAAAAGAGCTGTCAAATTCTGCCTTACTTTTTTTCTAGCACAACTTACGACTCTGAATCAGACTTTGTGTCAGACTTTGGATTTCAGCCCATTGGAAAAATGCGAGAATGACTAGAGTAGTCGCAGCTACTGTCACGATAAATTGTCGTTTATTCAATCCATTTTTTCCTGTAGAACTTATCATTTTTCTCAACAGTTCCAGTCATTCAAAATGTGCCAGCTTGCAATTTATCGTATTTGTGATTTAGCATTAAAATAAAACCAGCAGTAACTTTACATTTAAAAAGAATTTTAATTTCAAAAATGGTAACATGTTAATTGTTTTTAATAAGGGTTTCATACGACGCTAACTTTTAATTTATAACTATTGTCTTTGCTGTAGTTTCATGAACTGCACTGACTTTTTTGCCTGCCTCAATAGTCAATGCTCGTTTCTCAATACAATTCAAATGGAAGCCCAATTCATAATTCATTGTCATTGTCACTGCCATTCTTTGTTCAATTTTCTCCTACTTTTCAAGTGTTACAAATTCCTACATATTTAAAACAAGGCATAAAACATGAATCGATGCTACACAACAACAAAAAAACAAAAACACGTTTTTCCCATACAAATATTTTGAATTTTGATTGACTGTAGATTCATTTGTAATTTTTCTTACATGATTTATGATTTGTAGATAGATAACTGAGCGTGCAACAAATTATGATCAGTTTGATTGGGTAATTTTGCAGTCTGCATTTTAAATACAGGACGGAAAATGTTGAGAATGTTGAGAATTCAGAGAATTTCGGTGCAAAATGATCAATATTTCATTTCGTTTCATGGAGGTCTGTATTTGTTATTTGGATTTGCACTTGGAGTGAAAAATATGTGTTGTTGTGTGCTGTGTGCATAAACATGTCCAATGTCCAGAATTTTTCATGGTGAACGGTAAATTGTAAGTAAATGGATCTACAGAGAGAGAGAGAGAGCGAGAGCGAGAGCGAGAGAGAGAGAGAGAGAGAGAGAGAGAGAGAGAGGCAGAGTGTGGAGAAAGTTTATCGTGGTCCAAAATTGGAGTTCAGTGTTCAATGTTCTGTGTGCATGATTATCACGGTGCACAAAGATTTGGAAAGATCGCCAACGAGTTTCTCGCGTGTAAATACGGTTAAAATTGAATGTGTTGGAGAGGCCAAGAGCAGAAAACATGCACCTCTAAAAATGTAGCTACACTCTAAAGTCTAAGCTCTGAGAGCATAAAACATGAAACATTGTGTTTTCTGTTACATTATCTTTGAGGTAAAAGGTAAAAGGCGAGAGAATGTGCAATTATCTCGACTCTCGAGTCTTGAGTCTTGACTCTCAAAGAGCTATGGACTTGTTATGTGAAAATCAATACGTTTCACAAAGCCCAATGAACAATGAAGAGAAACAAAACAGCACTAATATTTAATCATAATAATAATAAACAATATCCTTTTACAAATGGGAATTCAAGGTTCAAGAGGCTGCACACAACTCACAACTGGAGGCTGGAACCTGGAACCGGTGATTTCAATGCAGTGTAAATTAAACTCGTTTCTTTTATTTCTCGACTCTGTCTCTGTCACAGTCAAAGCGGAGTCCAGCAGAGTGTGAAAAAACATTAAACTTGAGGTGAAAAAGGTGAAAAAAGTCACATTATTTGACTTTTTGTGCCGTTACCATTTCCTCTCATTGAAATTCAAACCGTGTTGATTTTTTGTGAAAAAAATGGAAAACCATTCAAACTTGAAGAGTTGACAGCTGACAGTAGGAAAAGTGAGCAATTGAGTGTTTTATTGTAAATTGTATTATTTTTTAACTGCAGTTGGTTTCATTGCAGTGCATTGGACATTTCGGACAGTGCAAATGTCAATGTACAAAATTGTTCAACGTTCAGTTTAAGTACAAGACAAACGTGAATAAATGTAATCCTTGCAAATTTTTGATTCAGTTTTTCTCTATAAAAAATACTTTACCGTTTGCCATTTAACTGCTTAAAAATGTGGACTAGTGCAAATATTACCATGGAAACGCTTCATGACTCGACTGATTAAACATTTAACGAGAGAAAGGACTTTTATGTGACTGAATATTTTTGCCGTACTGATACAAAACAGACTTGGCGCTTTCTTTTCGGATAAATCGGAACTTTCGGTCGGGAAGGTTCGATCCGGATTAAAATGAGTAAGTCGAATGTGGTTCATCCAGAAGGTGTGTAAAAATTACAGTTTAAAACTATCCAGATTCGAATTCGGGTTCGGATTCGTATTTGTATTTTGGAGTAAATGTTTCAATTTCAGCATGTAAAAAAAATACCTGAAATCAATCATGTAAAACTTATGAAAAGTTGACTCTTTTGCATAATATTTATTTATTTTTTGAAAAGTCAACTTTTTTCACTGGTAATTTATTTCTCATTTCATGGTATTCCAATTTTCAATTGTTAATGACGCTTTGAATTTTGAATTCCAGCTGATCCAATCACAAGTCAGCCTTGTAGTCAGGCCGGAAGTGAGCCAAATAGTCGACCCGGAACTCAGGAGAGTGAAAATGATGCTACAAAAGAGGAAGGCGACGGAGTTTCTCTTCCCACACCAACCAAATTTGTTACACAAAAAGGTACATGTTTACATTCTAAAAGAGAATTGAAGGGAAATCTCTGTTCCGAAAACTAATTCCATTTTTCTATGTATTTTGTGTATTTTGTAAATGTAGATTGTCCAGGGGGACTGGAGTGTCTGGTGGACCTCAGCTATGCATTTATGAAACAATCTTTTGCACACATTGACGGTACATCCTTAAATCTTTGATACACTTTAGTGTTAATTTTATTTTGGTACACTCTGTACTGTATGCTCCTGAAGTTTATAATTAGGCCCTGAAATAAGCATATATGACAAAGTGTACCAATTTAAATAGGATTTAGCTTTACATACAAAATATACTGTTTATTTTTTATTTTTCTCGGGGTAAAAGGAAATTGTTCCATAAATAAATTTCCATTCATGATTCATGGTAAATGACAAATTACCTCTAAATGTGTGTAGTGTGTACACACAATACGTAGCAGTCCACCTTGATTTCGAATGTAGAAGTTGAGGCTACGTTTTTTACGACTGTGATAACAAACATGAGCTATCAACACTTTACTTTTTACACTTTACCAATTTTATTACCTGTGCAAACTGCAGGTCATTTTTAACAGCTGCAGATTCCAAATATTTTGGTACATACTGCAACGTGCGATAAAAAGTCACGAGCAAGTGACAAAAGTGTCCAAAGTAAAAAATAATCAGACGGTGATAATCTTAATTGCATTCCTTGAGCCGTTTTCACCATTTGTTCTAGAAGATTTTGGAGCGTGACTTATTAATTTACTAAAAGCTTTTGACAGAAATGATCTTGAAATTCCAGTTTCTAGTTTCTAGTACAATATTTGTAGTATAATAAAAATGCCAGAAATTCAAGACCCAAGATTCAGGATTCAAGAGCAATATTTTATTTTTTTCACCGGTCTTTCTATTTTTTTTACAGATAAAACATGAAATATTTTTTAATGTAAAAACTTTCATTTTGTCTGTTTAATTTTAAATTTTAGATCACCCGGACACATCGACAAAGTATGAAGTTTTATCAGTCTTTGGTCATCGAGTATTTGTCGTCATAGAGACGAAGGCGCCGGTTGGTGCCAAAATATTTTGTGCAGGTGCCGCTCCCTTTTCTCTCGCTGTGTATTCAAGGACTAGCGAAACAGCGGAAAAGTTTCAAAAGGAAGTTTTACAAATTTCAGGACACTCTGGAAGTTTTGGACGTGGAGCGGTGAGCTTAAAGTTTAATTGAATATTGTCAAAGAGTTAAATTTAAAAGTGGCGGGTTTTTGAAATTTTAAAGAAATTCCTTTTAATATTTTTTATTTTTTATATGGTAGGAGATAGAAATCAAGTATGATAAGAAGAAGCTGGGTCGTGTGGAGCAGGACAGTGATTTTGCAATTATGCGCTATACCGTTCAAAATGCAGAGGGAAAAGATGTACTCAAGATTGTAGGACCAAAACACGGAGGTTGTTGCTCCATGACAACAATGGCAAAAGTTCTAGTTCATGAATTTGACATTTTCCTCGCAGACGGACATACTCATGTGGGCCGAATTGCAAAGCATTGGTCAGGTGTGCCGAATAATAAAGATGTTTTCACTCGATCTGATATTTGGGGTGTCAAATTCCCCGCGGAGCATGACGTCAAATTAAAATGTCTTTTAATGTCAACCTGTTTTCTCATGGTAAAGGATCGGAACAAAATTATCTTTTTCTTCATTTCATTGTGAATTCTAAATTCTAACTATGTTAAAAAATTAATTTGAGTTAAATTTTTATTTGTATCTAGTTTATGCAATTTTCAGACAAAAGGACTTGAAAAACAAAAACAAACACATACAAAAAGTATAGACCTGCTCAACAAAATGAGATTAAGCACCAAATTTGACCACGGTGCTCGTTTTTACGTTTGCATTTCTCTTTATTTGCTCAAAATTCAAAGCTTAAAACTCAAGCTCAAAACATGGCTTTAAATTTTAATTTTACTCTATGAATATTAAATCTGCACTCAATGCTCAGTGTTCAGCTAAAAAAATTTGGCAAATTTAAATTTTACCGCCAATTCCATTTTTTAAAATATTTGATGAATTTTTTTGTTTATTTTTCAGATGTACCAAACACCACTGACGCCACCACCCACGTCGTGAAGTCAGAAAACATGAAGAAGAATCATAAATAAATAAATAAAACAATTCAATGACTCAATAAAATAATATAATAAACACTAAATAATGAACACTCGAAACTTGACTTTTGACTCTTGACGCTTGGCTCGGTCTAGTTTGTGCAGTATCACAATTTTTGTTACAAAAATATTTCAGTTATGTGGTAAATTGTGTTAAAAAAGGAAGAGATGATAAATAATAAATTTTGACTAAGGAAATAAATTATAAATTACATGTAAAAAAATAAAATTAAAATTCATTTTCTTAAAATTGAGTAAAATCAGTCATCAATCATCATCCATAATTTAAATTTGATTTTCAGGTACTGGTAACATTTTTAAACGTTTTGAAAACTTTTAACGATTTGTGAACAAATATAAAATCATTAGCAAGGTTAGTCTTGTAATTGACCACTTTTGTAACAATCCTGTAACCTTTTTCCTTCATGAATTTTTCGATAGAGTTCGCCCCTGTCGACACGTGATTGAATTCAACCGAAAGTACCTACAAAGGTTTTAAAAGTCACCATGGTTACCATAGTTACCAAAAATCTATGGTTTTTATTTAAAAACATGAAAAAATTTTTATGCAACGTTCCCTCACTTTTATTTGAATGAGGTCAAATGGAATGGTTTTCAGCACCTGGAGGGAAAAAAGATCACAGTTTTAACAAATTTCAACCACGGCTTAAAATTTTTTAAATTTGGTGGTAAAATCTATGGTCTACGACTTAAATATTACTGACTTGTAATTCTGAGCCTTCGATATCGAGGCTGAAGTAGTCCACAGTTGAAACATTGAGTGCCTTGAGAAGCGAGAAAATCGGGAAGCATTGAACAGTTGATGATTTTTCTTTTCCTGACTTTTTGCCCCCACTTTTTATTTTACCATGAGCAAAATCTTGTGTAAAAACTACCTATTAAAAAATCAAAGATAATGAAAGAAACCATTAATTTTTACAAAAAAAAGGAGCGAAAATTAAAAAAGCGTCATTGAAATTTGATTATGAATTTAACAATTTTGTTTAAAATAATAAAATGACTTCATGTGAGTACGAATGAATTGCAACGCAGCAAGAGGCAGCCCACGCTTTTCGGTTTTTGGTCATCAGAGTTTTGAAATTTAAGGGATCTGCTTCAACTAACAAGCCCTGAAATTTTCAAAAACAAAAAATCATTTTTTAAAATTAAGTTTTGGCGCCAAATTTAAAAAGCTTAAAAAATTTATTATTTTACCGTCCAACCCCAATTTTTTTCCAGCGCCAATGTGTTTGACCTCGTTTCGCCATCCAGTGCTCCCGCCTCTACAAAAAATCCAGGCTTTGTGCTCATATTCTTCTTTAAAAATAAAAAATAAAACCTTTTGTATTTTGTATTTTGTATAACCTCAAAAAACCATGATTTTTCCAGTACTTTTTTAAAATGTTCAGATTTTCAGATTTCAGATACTTACAAATGGCTTAAAAATTTCCATGACGATTTTTGACTGTCCTTTACTCGGATCACTTTTTCCATTTTTCAAATTATACTGGACGCTTTTAGCTGCCGGTGGCTTGATAAAACCACGAGTTTTGATGTAGCTAATCAGTCTTTTATCATCTTGTTCAAGCGGACCTTTTACAAACACGTCCATCATTTTCACAGCTTCTAAAATTATGACAAAGTTCACAAATCATGTAGTCAGAAATGGTCAAATGATCAAATGTACCAAAATAACATTGTTTTAAAAATACTGAGTATTACGCAAGTTTACCTGCTACACGTTGAAGATAGTGACAATTTCGAAGGAAAAGTGTCCGAATGTGCGGAACTACAAGCGAGAAAATCACAATTACAATTAAAAGTCCAAAAAGAACTTGAAAGGCGGATTTCATTTTCCCTTGGTTTTTACTGCTATGACGATTCGCATTTTTAATTTCCAGGGCCTAAATATGAAAAACTTAAGTTTTTCGGGTGTCAGGCTTTAGGAATCAGGAACCAGGAATTTTTTGTAATTGTTTCTTTGTACCTGCAGTAGCCATTTTCATTTCCTGCATTCTGTGCGTAAAAGAAAACCACCATTAATTTTAATGTTGTATTGTTCCGCTTTGTTTTTTTCTACTATTATTTTTCCTGTGCAAACAGACACAAATAGATACAAAAGCAAAAGCAAATACAAATACAAACATAAATGCAAGGCAATCAAATCCAATCCAAGCCAGGTACATTACACCTAAAAAGACAAACATTGTACATTGCACATTGTAAATAATACACTTTGAGTTTTCATCACACATCTCATTTTACATGCTGCTAAAATGACACTGCAACATTGAAATCCTGCTTTGGCCTTCATTCAACTTGAATCGTTTGTTTTTGTCCTTGAAAAATGCAAATGATTTAGTTTGCAAGTAAAAAGTAGAGTGCAAAAATGTTAAAACTACAGCGGCTGCATCATCTACTCATTTACTCATTTACAACTTGAAACAGACAACAGCATAAAAATAATCATTATTATTTTCCATTGGACAAAAAATTTTGCAACCGGCAGTTTAAATTAAAATTATTCTCTGCTCCATTGGATTTGTATTTGAAAAAGTTATAAAGTTTTATTCCTACGTTGTTTCATATTTCATGTTGTTTGCCACATGGAAATAATAGTTAATGTGCTATTTATTACATTTACATTTTACATGATTCTGCACAAGCAGACGAGGAAAAGAAACAGAAAAAAAGCCGCCGAAGGAGAGAAACACAAAACATGCTTGAGCTTGGAGTTTTCAATATCGAGTATCGAGGGCGATACAACATTTTGAGTTTTGAGCCAAATGACAAATGAGATTTTGCTCACTTGCAGCACAAAAATGGACATTTGAGCTCAACTCTCAACTCATCACAAACCACAAAGCGACACATACATTGTGCCTGCTTTTGCAACATCTAGAATCAACAACCAACAGACCAATTCCACTTTTGTCTCAAAAACCCAAAACGTTAGATCACCCTCGATACTCGATTCTCGTTACGTAAAATTTACAATTTAGAATGCACACACATTATACATTATACATTGAACATTGTTGCATTTCCACTTCCCAACCTTCGCACACATGCACCATTAAAAAAAGGTAGAAAATTGCAAGCACGGCAAAAGACATAATAATAATGATGTTTTTACTGCACCATTCTAATTTCTAAAGTCTAAATTCTAACCTTTACTGTCTGCAACATTCTACGTGCAACTTGCAATTGAAAATGTAAAATGGGAATAATAAAAACAAAACAATCTGCATTACACATTGTAAATATTCTGTACTCTGTATTCTGTATTTTCTGTCCATTTTTCCTCGTAGATTTTGTTGTAGGTTTTCCTTGACTTTTATCTGTTGCCTTTTGCCTCCAGTCTCCAGTCTCATTTTCATACGACTTATCTCTTCTCGTCTCTGCCTTGTGTGTCGTTTGTCTTTTGTCTTTTGGATTTGGAGCAACTGTGTTTGTATTTTGTATTCTATTTCATAAATCATAAATATCATGAATATTCTCCATCAAGCAAGCTGCCAGTTGTGAGTCATCAATAATAAATAATAATCAAGAAATAAGAAGCACATGAGTCTTTGAATAAACAGGACAAGTGTTATCTTATCTTATTTCTTGTACGCTCTCAGTTTTCAATTCTCAATTCTCAATTCTGCATCAGACATTAGAAAAATAATTTGAAATCGGATGTCACAGCCACAGCCAAACACACGCACACAATCAGTCTAGTGGCTAGTGAAAAGTGTGAAGACAAACCACCACAAATCACAAACATGTTTTTATTTTTTGTTCATGAAAAGTCAAGTCCAGGGGAAAAGTTTAAAGTTCATTCAACTATTTAGAATTTAAAACCAAGAATCCACAATCCACGGAGAGCTGCAACAGACAATAGAATTTAAATATTTTTGAATCTCGTCTTTCTGACTCCAATTTCAACTTATTAACAGTGTGAGGAAGAACAAAAACAAGCCAAGACAAGAAAAACTTGAAATGTAACTGGAAATTTGTATGTGTGTGAGTGAGCTGAACAAAAATACGGAATAAAGACGATTGCTGCTGAATGGATTATTGAGCCATGTATAAAATGTATAAAAATTGCAATGGAATTACAGCTGTGGATCTGGAAGAGATGAATTTTGATCCCACTCCAATCATCATTTACAACACACACAAATGTGCTGAGACAGAGAAACAAATCAGAGAGAGAGAGAGAAAAACACAAGAGCCAGAGCCAGAGCCAGTGCATGAGTCTGATAAAAATCAAGAGAGTTGGTTTGAAAATGTGGATGATTGTTTGTTCGAGTGTGAACTTTGTCAAATATTTCTGTGTAGTTTTGAACAGCTCAAATTGCACATTCAGGAGCACAAGAGCGAGTCTCAATGTATTTCTTTTCCTAATCATGAGCAGGATAATAAAAACAATAAAAATCACAGTGGCAGCGATGACCATCCGAGCAAAAACAATGACTCATCTTCATGCTCAATACTCCAGACCATGTTACAAGTCAATCCCATTTCCACTTCCATGGGTAGTTCCAGTTCCAGTACAAAGTCCAATCTGAAAAGAAAATCTGATTCACTGCATTTGAATTTGAATCAAAATTACAATCTCTCGACTTTAAAATCTCCAGAAATTTCTCGTATGGTAAGAATTTATGATAATTTACCTTTTTTTGATGAAAAAATAAAATATGAAATAATATGGATTTTTTGAGAAAAAACTACACATTTGTTTTTCACATTTTAGGAACTACTCAAAACTTCTCAAAACTCATCACCAATGCAATCGTCATTGAATCGAGTTTCCTTGCAAAAAAATATGATTTTTCCAGCTCCTCCAGCTCGGAAAAATTTCCGATTTCAATACAATCCAGCTCATTTTTTACAGTCAACTTTGAATAAAAATACGCAATTTAAAAAAATAAATAATAATAACAAAGAGTACGAAAACGCACTTAAAAATGGTCTGGATTTGACTACAAGATCTCATTTCTCCCCCAATTCCAACTTTAGTGTCAAATATGCACAAAATCCTGCAGCAAGGGGAAATTCCGAGGTTTTCTCACCGGCATCGGCATCGTCACCGTCAAACGTTTTTATTTCCAATCCTTCATTCTCATCAGTTCCAGCATCAACACCAGCTAAATCCTGCATTGAGAAAATCAGCTACGGACACGTTCAAACTAATTGGAAAAAACTGAAGCTTTCGCTGCCTGATCTCAAGACGTTCGTCTCAGACAATCAAAACCATAGGAATTTTGCCTGTGACTTGTGTTTCTTCAATAACTCGATTGCCAAGCAGTTTGACTCCATGGAACAACTTGATGAGCATAAAAGGGAATTTCATTTAATTATGAAACCCTATGCAACTCAATGGGCATAATTTCATCACATTACTTCATACTTCATTCTTCATACAATGAATAATAAACAAGAGCTGAGAATCAAAGTGACGCTGATGAGATTCTTTTTTCCCTGTTTTCATGTAGTTTTATATTTTAAATTTTAAATAGATTCTACATTCTGGTTAAGTCATGGTTTTTTATTTAAATTTTGTACAGCAAAAACATGAAGCATGACCCAGGAAATGTTAATATTGTGAATGGTTTATACTATGACGTTTGAATAAAGAATAAAGAATAAAGTTGAATTGAATAGATAAAAATGATCATTGATCAATGTCATGAATAACACGATAACGATAACGATGTACAGAGAAGAGTCTGCTCTCCATTGTCTATTGTCTGTCTCTCTGTCTCTGTCTCTTTGTCTATCTGTCTATGGTGTCTGTTGTCTGTTGTCTGGCATGGTTTGGTTTGGTCTATACACTGTGCAATGTGCAGTGTATAAAGCTTTATGCATTAACTATTAACTATTAGCATCTGCATATACATCAAACAAGCCTATAAAACAATTATAAAACTATATGGAATTTGTGTGCATCAAGGTTTTACACTCATGCATCCTTCGTCTCGTCTACAGTCTATAGTTTGTAGTTTGTACTCTTGAAACTTGAATGGTTCGTAAATCATGAAGCATCACGTATTATTATTATTACATGATAATTATGGAATGTACATATGTTTTTGTATCTTGTATCTTGTGTTTACGCTAAAATCCACAATCTAGAACCTACAATCTACAATCTACACAACACACACTCCACACTCGACACTCGACTGTACAATCAGTAAATAAATAAATAAATAATACGACTTGATTGTTTGATTTTGTGCACTTGTGTAATATTTATCAACTCTTACTTTTTTTATCTTTTCTACGCACTCATAATTATAATTCATAATTTACAACGAGTTTTGAGTTCATGGATGAGTGCCAATTCCTGGTATGTTGTACTGTACGTTGAATTTCATCTATTGATGAGAATAGTACAGTGCACATTTTGTGCACTGTTCAGAGTTTCAGAGGTTTCTCACACTTCTCACACTTCTCACGCATTATTATGAAACTACGAATAAATTTCCACACAATTAGCACAAAAAACAGAAAACACAAACAGTGCGTATAAAAAATAGGCTAATGGTGGATTTTGGTATGAAAAAAGGATTCTGACCAGTGAACAAATGATGAAGACAAAAATCTTTGTATCTCTGTATCTAGAATCTAGAATGTACAATGTACATACTGGATTGAAAAATCATTGTGCTATTCTCATTTGAACACAGAATCTCTATCCACAAAGTCGAAGTTTTAACAAGTTCCTTGTGAAATCTAAATACAAAATACAAAGTGCAAAGTGACTAGTAAATTTTGCTGAATGTAACTATACACTCGATATTTGATATTTGATTCTCAATATTTGACGCAGCTCCTTTTTGTACAATTAATTTTAAAGCCAAAGACAAAGAAAAAAAATACGAAGAAAAAAATCCAGACTCCAGACTCCAGACTCGAGTATCAAATTCCTATAAAAATGGTAAGTCTATTTATTACATAACCAAATACTTATTTAAACAATGAAATTTTAATTATTTTTTTATTCAAGAGTGTGGTTCATAGCAAGAGAGTAGAAAATTGTGTACAAAATACAAAGGACCATTTGGTACATATCACATTTTAACACTATATAAATGTGTGTGTCCCAGTTCACAATTCACAATGCACAACAAAATTCCTCTGAGCAATGAAAATACATGAGAATGTGACACAAGACGCAATAATTCTTAAAATTAATACATGTACTTTGGACGGGAGACTGGAGTAAAAAATTGTTTCGAGTTGTGCAGTTTCTTATTTTATTTTTTTAACTTTTATTCATCACAAGACAAATGTCACGAGTCCAGTTCATCCGAGAAGCGAAACGCCACTTTGATATCGGATACAGTAGCAGTGAAAGAAATGGGATATTTTGTGTAATGAGCTGAAACTTGAAACTTGAATCCAAAATCCAACGAGTTAAAAAACATGTAAGTAAAATATTTTTTGTCCTTTTTATATTACACATTTTATGCCCGTTTCTGTCTACATATTTTTCTTGCATGGATAATGGAAAATGGAAGTCTATGCAAGCAAAAAGAAGTCTGGATCACTGAGATCTGCATTCTACATTATACACACTACAACCCATACTTTGAGCATTGGACTATGGATTTGATTTTCGAGTTGTGTAAAAATTAACAACAAAGTGCAAATGACAGGAATATTGAGTATCAGTTTTAGTATTTGAATTTGCATCCAACACTATTTTCTATTTTCTAGCTCCATGTCATTCATTCATCATTCATCAATTATCATGATTCTTCATTCTTGTACTTATTCTGTGTGTTGAAGAGAAGAGATAACAACTTGTAAACTGCCTGCTGTGTGTTTCATGTTTCATGTATATTAAGTGTTCATCAAATGGATTGAATGGGCAAAAAAAAATACAGCATATGCATAATATCGTATATTGAGTGTACTATTCATCTAGTATCTACTATCTACAGTTTACATAACACGTATGCTGATACATTGCAAAGTTGTGTGTGCTCTGCACATTCCTGTTCCTTCCATTGGTTTTTTATTAAGTCTGTCGTCTCTTTTTTGCAATTTATTTTTTTACAATCATGATTCTTGATTCTTGATATTCAAGTTTTACTGACACACATTTAACATTCAACATTCAATGTTCAACATTTAGTATTCACTCAACCTTCAATTTCCTCTTTCGCTTTTAGCACTAATGAACTTTTACGTTTTACATGCTCAATGCTCATACAAAATACAGAGTAATAGCTGCGTGCGTGTGTATGTGTGTGTGATTTTTAATTAGTTTCAAATTAACTCGACTGTGAAGCTGGGATGCGTGAACAATTTGTGTATTTTTCTCATTAGTTAAAATACAATAAAAATCAGAACGTGGAAAATAGAGAATGGAGAACGGAGACGGATGTTACATAATTGGAAATTAGTGTGTGAATTAAAGTATTAGTTTTTCACAAATGTTAAAGAAGCTAATAAAAAACCAATACAAGAAACTAATTGGGGATTATCGAGTATGGAGCATTGAGCATTTAGTATTTAGTATTGAGTATACAAAAGGAAAATGAGAAACATGAAGAAACACAAAGACTCAACTCTCAACTTTTTAACATTATATAAATACGACTCATTGGATTGGATTGGATTGGATTTAAGGCTTACATTTTAAGGTACATACAATATACAAAAGTCAACATACAGAATACACAAGTTTGTAGCAATTTATTACAAGTAAAGTAGTGTACAAGAGCAATGAGACTTTTTTTACAAAGTAAATAATAGCACTTTGGCTTCACCGAACACATTATAAATTATAAATAATGTGCAGCCCATTTGGATGTACATTGTAATACGTTGTGCATAATTTATTGTCAATCCCAATTTACAGAAAATCCTGTACAATGTAGCACACAGTGTAAAAATACAATATTGAACAGAGCATAATACTATTTTTACCAGTCACAAGTCACAAATAGGATAGAAATCTACATAATAATTAGATTTGTTCCAGAACATTTTACCATTTACCACTAATTGATTCTAGAACCTTTTAACAACCTTGTCCTGAATAATACATTCCACAATGTTCTAGTCCCTATTAAAGTGATTGCTGAGATAATTTTCTTATGGAGTTCCGCTGGAGCTAATGAGTCTATTTGTAGTCCAGTGTAATTACCATAATGTGTAATGGATAATCGATATGGCACGTGGCACTCTCACTCCCTTCACTTAGTCAAAGCAGCCAACTTTAGTACTGTTCTATAACATTCTGTCCTTCGGAATTCGGAATATCCTTATAATAATTATGTATTATGATGTTCAATGTTCTCGCTAATGTGTTAGATTTGAGTATAAAAGCAACATAGCTATTCTGAATAAATGTCACAAAAGCTAAGCTGCTGAACAAGTTTACTTATGTAGATCTCAAATCTTAAAAACACAAATAAATATCACTTTTGGTTTCTCCTTCTTCATCTTCACACGGCAGTAGAAAAGCTATCTTTTTTTAAGCTGTGGATTCTAAAGTTTAACGTCATGGTCTTTTGTACTTCCTACAACTCTTTGATGAGGACCGTAAGTAATTTTTTCCTGTTTTCTCCTCTCGGAAGTTTTTGGCTCTTTAGTCTAAAACAAAAATACAAATTAATACACAAATTAAAGAGATTATTGTCTTTTACATCAATTGAATCTGTGTAATGTATTTTATTTCACGTAGTTGTGTGCAGTATGTACATGCACATTTGTTATGATTTTTGTTGAGTCTTGAGCGAGAGATTCGGCTCCTTTTAAAAAACCGTTGTTTTGGTTGAATGTATTTCAACCAGAACAATGGTTTTTTAATACTCAAGAGTACGAGGACTCGGTTTCAGATTTTATTTGTGTCACAGAAATTGAAAATGATTGTCAAAATGAAGAAAATTATGCAAGTATTGACAAAAATCGGGGTTTTCAAAATGCCTTCGTCTGGATTCGAACTCCCGTTTTCATACCAATAATCGACTTTTTACACAAGACTCACACATTCATGCATTTTTATTTACCTTTAATGTTTTGAACTTTTCAACTTTCTCTCTCTTTCATCCAGCACAAGATAATTTGTATTTTGTGTACAAATTAAATGCCAATTGTTACAAAATTCGCAATTCAAGTATAAGTTTGCTCTCGTCAACACAAGTAATTTTTTCACTTGTCCTCTTTTGTCCCTTTTGATTTTTGATACTTTTGATGTGTTCTGTGTTCATCTGCAACATAATAAGTATAATAATTAGATGAGAACAGAAATTAAAAGTGCTACAGGAATAATAATGGTAAATAATTATGCCTAAAATTATTCTCCCCTTTTAAAATATGTATTGTGTTGATCTTTAGAAATTAGAAATGAGCATGAAATACTCATTTTGTTGTGTGTCTTGAGTCTTTAACTTACTTGTTTTGCATATCCTGGTGACATTTCGAACATTTCAAATTTCTTAGAAATTCAAAGACACTCTGAATTCCATATTCTGAATTCTGAACTCAGCTTTGTTGTTGTTTATTATTTACCATGAGCAATTTTGTCTCCATACATCTTTCTCAATTTCCAGAACGTCATTTACCTAAAATTAAACATGACGAAATTGACTTTATTTTTGAGAATTTACAGAGAAGAATTACAGAACAAATTACATTGAGTTTTTGATAGGCACAAAATAAATGGAATACCTAATCAAAATTCAAAATCGGATTTGAGAAGAGAGAAGAGTACAAAATGATGTACGTAATTTTGCCATTATTTATCCCATCTTACTCTGTTTACTGTACACTGTACACGTCCTCGTCAAGGTGGAAATTTCATGACAAAATTGTTCTCTTGTTTCCTATTTAAAATCAACCAAAATCCTAAATAATTAAACAATTTGTACTTTTTTCGCTAATTTTTAGCAACAAACAAAAATATTGCAGCAAAGCACATTTGCCATTTGCAATTTGCAAAATATATGTTGAATCAATCGGTCACTTTTATGTTCACTTGCATGTTAAATACTCACAAACAGATGAACAATTAAACATAAATTTGCTACTGCTGTTTTACTTACTCAACTTTTCCACTCTCAAATTTCATGCTGGATTTTTTTAATTGCGTTTTAATTATCCATTCTTCTTCATTATGAATTGAAGGCATTTAACATTTAACTGAAAGCACACATTATAACAATAATGGCACATTATACGCACACAAAGTTAATTGTAGTTAAACTCATAATTTCTTTTGTTCTTTTGTCGTTTGCTCCACTTGCAAAAATATTTTACGACTGGTTTATTTAATTATGGACAATGAAATTTTCATCAAATGACAAAATTACCCGTATTTAGTATTTAGTTAAATACAAAAGATTCCAATTTTTTAAATTAATAAGTAAAGAATAAAAAACACCATATAATGTATCACATTATTGTAAATATTTAAAGAACCAACGCACATTCACTAATTTTGCTTGCACAGATTTATGGAGAAAATGGAGTACAAAATAAATCCACTATTTTTGTCCTATAATTTAATTGTAGTTAGCTAATTATATGTAAAAAACTGATGTGTAGTATGTACAATATTGTGTGGAGTGAACGGATATAGTTGAATGCATAAATAATATGTTTACGAGATTAATTACCGTATTTCTCAAAAAGTTTACCCACATGCAAAAACTTGTCCAGTACTGACAAAATTAAATAAATAATTACGCAAGTGCAATTGTATAAAGTCAAAGGGGAATGGCAAACAATATTCTGTCTTTATTCAGCGGATAAGCAAAAGTTTCTATTTCCCAGCGTCAAATAGTTGGACAGAGTGAGCATGTGGGGAAATACGGTATTTTGGAAAGGAGGTCATAATAACAACTTATTTTTTCCTCCCCAGATTTATTTTTATCTCTCTCTGCACACGACCCTCGACTAGATGCGTTTATAATGCGTTTCTTTTGCACACGACCCCACTAAAAGCGTGTTCGCTCTCTCCTCGCTTCTCGCGTATAAAACTCGCAGGTCTACTCCACATCTACATCACTTCAACCGCTGACTCCAACATCTCAACATCCCATCAACAGAAGAAGAAGAAGAAGACAAAGTTGTTCCTGCCTAGTGCTCCATCTCTGTTCCTGCCTCTATCTGCCTTGCTGTAGAAGTCAACCCCCTACATCAAAGTGAACCAATCTCGGGCCTCTGGACCACCCACTTTTGAAACTTGGAATTGTTTTTCAACTCCACACCTCACCCCTCAAAGAAAATTCTCCACACTTGTCAAACTCCAAGACAGCAAACTCTCTCGTTCTCGTGAATTACTCGTGAATTCAGAAGTTTTGGTCCCTGCCATCGATCCATCGATTTACTTTCAAATTGTCCACATGTATCATCAGGTACGTAGACTCTCTCTATTTTGTGCTGTGTATATTCAGAAATTACTCAAATACATAAAGTGTTTACACAAAATACAAAATCGGTACGATAGACTTATTCCATATCCTTTTACTTCACGCGTACATGTACGTGCACGACTAGACCTGACCTTGAATATTTAATAGACTACACCCTGACTGCTAGTTTTCAAATTTTGAGTTGAGTTTCCGTGTACCCATTCCAAATATCTCCCGTATTTGTTTAGTTATTACTGACAGTTTTTAGTTTATAGTTTTTTTTAAAACGATTGTTCATGTTGAAAAAACCTGATAATAATCAGCCTAGAAAAGCCAGAGGAATTTATTCCTCACAGAGGTACAACAGCAAGCAACGCATTCTGGAATGGGATACGCCCATAAGAAGAATACTGATATAAACGCAATTTTCAAAGCAAGCTGGGCAAATTTGACGCTACGTTAAGCCATGTACAAGAAGCCAAGCACTTTAACCGGAGACTCAAAATAGTAACTTTACTTACTGCTCGCAGTTTCGTACGCAAACACATACAAACACAACGCGTTTTCTTATAATTTCAGCCGACCTAGAACTCACTTTATTAAACTGTGGACAGTTGTCAGTTTTTAGAATTTAATTTTTTAGTGATCCCCCTTTATAAAGGTTGACTTTTTTAGTGACACCCCTTTATAAAACTTGACTTTTTTAGTGACACCCCTTTATAAAACTTGACTTTTTTAGTGCGATCTTTTTTAATAATTAATACTCGTTTTTACATTTTTAAAAAAGTATAAATATTTTTTCTTTTTTACACTTTTAAAAAACTAGAAATATTTTTTCTTTTTTACACTTTTAAAAAAGTACAAATATTTTTTCTTTTTTACACTTTTAAAAAAGTACAAATATTTTTTCTTTTTTACACTTTAAATAAATAGAAATGATTATTCGTTTTGTATTAAGAATAAATAGAAATGATTATTCGTTTTTTTAATAAGAATAAGTCGAAATGATTATTCGTTTTTTTATTAAGAATAAGTCGAAATGATTGTTAGTTTTTACAAAAAAAATAAGTCAAAATTATTATGTTTTTACAGTTAGAATCATTCGAAACAATAATGTTGCTTTTACGTTTTGAATCATTAGAAATAATAATTTTGTTTCTAAAAATTTGAATCATTAGAAATAATGATTTTGTTTCTGAAAATTTGAATCATTAGAAATAATTATTTTGTTTTAAAGACTTGAATAATTAGAAATAATGTTTGTTTTTACGATTTGAATTATTGGACAGAAATGTTTAAATAGTTATTCCCTTTAGAATTAGAATAAATTGAAATAATTAATTGTTTTTGGAATTAAGATAAATAGAAATAATTATTCGCCGTTACCATTAGAATAAATAGGAATCATTGTTCTTCAGAATGTGAATATAAAAAACTAATGATTCCTTTTTACAATTTGAATAACTAGAAATAACTACTTGTTTGTAGCATTAAAATTATTAGAATGAATCATTCGTTTTATGCAACTAGAACAATAATAACAAATCATTCCTTTTATGCAACAAGAATGGTAATAGTGAATTATTCCTTTTGTAAATTTGGAATAAATATAATTATTTTATGCAAAAAGAAAAAAAATCTTTCTCTACAATAACAAACAGAATACTTCTATCGTTTTATCCATAAAAAAATTACGATTGATTACTCCTTAATGTAATTAATATATCTAGAATGAGCTGTCATTTTAAACAGTTAAATATTCAGAATGAGGTGTCGTTTTATACAATTATAATAATAAGTTAGATTGAATCTTTTATTTTATTTGAAACAATTAGAATAATTCGATTCGTTGCATCTTTTATTTAATTGAAACTATAAGCAATGAAAGTAATACGAATGAACAAACCTTTGATAAAATAAGATTAAAATGAACCGTGTTTTGCCAAAGTTTGAGTTTTGAAATTTGAACGATGGTACAAAGTTATGAAAAATATCCAGATTTATTTATAACAAAATCTTAAGCAACAAATTATTTTCTTTGTGATTTACAGTTACGGTGTGGTTATCCAGTCCCACCACCTATAAAAAGAATTAAACTTGACCGCGATCAATCAGTTCCCAGTGAA
>JAQGBH010002771.1:0-22684 GCA_034698265.1 Sminthurinus aureus
AAATCCCATAAGAAAATCTCGATTTCCGATTTCAGTAAATTTTCAAAAATTCATAAAAAATCGAAATTTGAAGATACCGTAAAAACCCTTTAGGTTTTAGGTACTAGTGGGTAGAGGAACAAGTGTACCAAGTTTCAGCCGAATCCGAGTTGGACATGTGAAAAACATCCCATGTTAGCACACTTTCGAATTTTCACTGTGTTTGCTCACAAAGTGTTGGATCCGATCCAGGCGTCATAAATGATGAGTTTGTCTTTACACTTTTCCGAGTTTTCCGATCTCATCCGAATGTCAAGTGTTGGACAGACGATTTGCGTCGTACATTTGTCATTCCCAAAGAAAATCCATTCACAACTGGACCTTCCTGAATATTGTTTGTCTGTGCCAAAGTGAGAGGACTGAATTGTGATTTGTTTCTTTGGTTGCATTTTAATCAGCCATTTGCAAGTTTTTTGGTATCGATCAACCGCTTCTTCTTCCTCCTTGGCATTTGGATCGTTTTGACTTGTGGCCTCTCGAATGACAATTCTTTTTGTTCCTGCATCGTCATCACCTTTAAAATTAAACGATGGATTTTCTCCTGGTTCATTGTCATTGAAATCCTCATCGTTATCGTCATCGACTGACGAGTTGTGCGGGAAACTCTCTAAAATTTCCCATGTTGTTCCAGTTTCAAATTCATATGTATCTGCATCTGCATCTGTAGAATTTGAAATCTAGTTCAAAAATTCTGTTAAAATTTACCCTGCCGTGATTTGATTTTGGCGATTAGTGGTCAAAAGTACTCTTGTGGATTTTAATTGTAAATTTTAATTTAATGTACCAGATTCAAATTTGCAGCAGTCGTTATTCTTGTCCTTTCTGAGTCAACGTGAAATCCCAAGAAAAAAGGCAGGAGAAAAGACAAGCGGAAGAAAAACTCCATCGGCCATGAAAAATGTTTGGATGAGTTTTAATTATCATGATGAATGAATAATGATAAACCTTTGACTTGATTCATTAAAGAGCAATCCGTCGGCATTGTTGGGTTTTTGAAAGGAAAATGAAAGGACAAATACAATCGTTGTGATGAATGCACATTGAATGAAGGAGAAAATAGGTCATTGGCTTTGACTTTGACTTTGGCTTTGAAGTGTCAAAGCACCAAACGTCAAACATGACGCATCAACAGACTAACTATTTTTCTTCTTCTTCAACTGCTTGTGCACATTTAACGTGCAGATATAATTTTACAGAGCTGAAATTGGGAATTGTGATGAATTTGAACATTTATGATTCAATATTCCACTGTTTTCGATGCATGATCTACAAATGTGAATAGTGTCAAAGTGTATGAAAATTGTAAACGGCGTTGAATTACTACTGACGACTAACGACACAGTACAGAATTTATTTGCATTATTTTTTTCTACAGCCATGGTCATCTTTCTACTTGCTTCTATTTTGTACAATACTGATTTTTCCATTGCCTTGTGCAGAAAATTTTGATAGTATATTGTTCATTTGTTCGTTTTGAAGCAGTTCATGCAACATGCAACCACAACGGCAGGAATAAAAATGAGCGAAACTGACGGGTAAAATAATTAATTGGCAATTTACGGCGAAATAACAGCGCGGCACCAACATTCAAAGTTTTGAAATTTAACAAAAACTCTGTTCTCAAATGTCAAAGATACAAAATTATTTTACGTAAGATAATTTGTTTATTCGTGATTCCATGCAGCGGTCGCAACTTTTTTAATCAAACCAACAACGATTTTTTCCCCGATCTTGGCAATAATCTTGCCTCGCAACGGCAGGACCTGGAGAATTCCAGGACGTGCAACTACAGCCTCACCCACAACTCCTAAGTATTTTCAAAGGGAATACAGAAAAATACAGAATTGATTTTTGATTAAGAATTGTTCAACTCCCTTTTGTCTTTTGGTCACATAAAAATTAATCCTGTTTCAAATTTCCAATTTTGAATTTTTGGGCTGAATTTATTTTATACAACTATAATAATAATAATTATTATTGATTTACCTCTGGTTTCCCTCTCAATCCTCATCTGCTCCTCAAAATCAAGTGCATTTCTCGTTCTCACGTCGTCGCTATCCTGCTGATTCTTGTTCTCCTCGTTTGACACTTTACACAATATACAAGTGTTTAAGAAACAAGTTAAAACCGGTTAAAATTGGCGCAGAAATTATAAATTACCATGGTTACAATTTTTTAATAAGTTTTATTTCATGTACTTGTTGCAACTTGCAACTTACCATGTTGATGATCTTGGACAGGTTTTGCCACCGTCAGTGTCACCGTCAATGTTAGTGAAACAAGGAGAAGAAAAGAGTAGAGATTCAAAAATGTCCTCATTTTAAATCCGCTCTGCTGTGTAAATCAAATAGAAAACCGAAGCAAAAGTTGACAGTGAAAAGCAGGAAAAGATTTAGTTTGGAGTTTGGAGTCTGGAGTTGATACAGAAGACTAAATTCTCATTTGTATTTGTTGTTTGCCTTTTGTCTTTTGCGTATCTGTCCTATCGCGTATCACGTTGAATTTTGATGAGCTCAAGACTCTCGACTCTTGACTCTTGATGCTGGATTCAAAATTCCTCCACACAATTGCTCATTACATACGCATTTAGGTATGATATGTACCACTTAGATTGTAGAGTTTAGAGTGTGCCACATTTTGTCGCCATGCCATTCCATTGAAATGTGATGGATTGCTTAATGTAATTTTAATTGATTGCTCCAGGCTCCAAGCAGACAGAGAAAATGACAAGAGAGTTGAAGACTTAAAACCTAGCTAATGGAGTTAAATTGTGAATAGTGAATAGTGAACGGTAAACGGTGATGATTGATGACTGGAGCTAGTTTTATGTCGTATCTGTCTAAATTGTCTATTCAAAGCTCAAAGTTTACAGTTATCTGCATATAAATAAAAAGATATCAACGGCGTAGATATTTACTTATTGTAGAAAAAAACCAGCCGAGCGATGAGCTACGACAAAATTAAAATTTAAGTGTACAATGTCAATTTTTTCCAGAATTTTTAAATTTGAGACTGCGAGAAGAAAAGGGAAGCAAGTTTGAATGCAAATGGACCTAGTTTGTGTACATGAAAGAGAAAAGAAAGTTTAGGAATAATGAGGCTTGACTTTTGTGTTTTATTGTTAGTTTGAAAACGGGGAAAATAGAGAAAGTTTGAATAATTTACAAATGAAATCAAATACCGTACCATATTATGTGAAAAAGGAATTTGTCTTTGAATTGTATGGGTTTTATTTTAAATTTTAATGGATTTTGAAAAAAACAGATGAACAAAAGGTTTTTACATGTTTTGTCCTGTGTCCAAAGGACAACCGACAAGTCAAATTTACAATTTTGTCAAGGAGATTTTCTTGCTTTTCTTTGAATCCAATCAATTACAGTGGTAAAATAAAATGGGATTTTACTAGATTTTACTCCAAAATTTTAAAAGTTAGAGAAGAAAAAATAAGCGTGTTTTTTTTGTCAGCATGAACAGGATTTTCAACTGTCGGCCTAGATCCTAGATCCTAGATCCTAGCAGTAGCATTCCCATGGATCTGACTCACTCTCCTTGCTCGGTTTACAGCTGCCTTCACACGCTGGGATATTTTCCTCTCCTGAAAAAGGTATACAAATATCATATTAAAATTTAATTTTCAAAATTATAATTGGTCAAGAGTCAAGAGTCTAAAGTCAAGACACGGTGAAAAACTGAGACTTGTCAAAATTTTTGATAAATATAAGTATAAATTTAAATAAACTCACCACTGACTGTTGCTAAAGCGACCAGGACCAAAAGCCCAAAGATGTAAACCATACTTTTTACGGAGCGCATCTTGACACTTGTTTCTTCTTTACTCTCAAGCTCGATCACTTTACAATTTACAGTCTACAGGTCAAATTCAAGTACTGACTTTGAAAGCTCTTGACTCTTGATTCTTGATGAAACTGGAAATGAAGAGTTTGTGCCTCTTGCACTTTTTTCATTGTTTATATACACACAACTTTTTCCAGGGGGAATCCGTAAAAATCCAAATATGGGACGTCAAATGGAAAATAATGACTGTCATCAGCCATCAAGAATCAAGAATCAAGACGGATCATTTCCGGTGGGAAACACTCAAACTATTTTTAAAAAGTAGGGAAAAACACAGGACTGCCATACGCTCAACACGGTTAATTATCTCTCCTAATGACTAATGACTTTCCTGAATTGCGATCCACCTTTTTTATGTTGTACGATGCAATGTACATTACACGTCACAACTCGGGGTCATTTCCAAATCTTACCTTTTTCCCAGTCGTTAGAATTGGGCAATTAGACTTATGAACAATGAATAAATTACCCGTGAAAAACACAGTAAAAAATCCTTGTCTTCTGACGACTCTGTGTAGCTAGATGGTGCCACTAAATAGTCTTAAATTTAGCCAACTAGATGGCGCCACTTACGAGTTATTCATGTAACTGCTAAAAGCAAGTCTAAAACCGGCGCGCAGCATATGCAATATTCAATATTCAATGCATACGGACAGACAGGAAATACAATACTCGGCTTTGCTTCTCAAAAATTTTTAAAATGAGAAAACTTCCCAAACGACGTCAAATGTTGAGCGTAAAATCCATCAACAAGACTTTTTTTTACGTCAAACCATGACAATGACATAGGAGGTAAAAATCTAAATGACTTTGGAATTTTTTTCGTTAATTGAATTGCCTCGTGGTAGAACATCCAACGCCGTTTTCGTTTCCATGGTATTTACATGTTAATTATATGAAAGCTCAAAAATGGCGTTGGATGTTCTACCACGAGGCAATTCAATTAACTTTGCATATTTCATTTGAACTGATTATGTTGTAAAAAACAGAAATGAAATTTCCCTCGTCTTTTTGCTCAAGCCTCAAGTCGCAAGCCTCAAGTAAGTAAGAACTGGAAATTTCCCCATAATCCCATAATCGTCCTCATTTGGGGTGGAAATTACCACGTAATTTTTAAAAACATATTCAAACCAAAATTCATTTGATGAAAATGGTGTTTTACCTATAATTTGTCATTTCCTGTGGAAAAAACAGGCTGACCTTTGCTGATTTAAAATTCCAAATTCAAATGAGAGGTGAAATTGAATTTTAACTTGAACTATACGCGTCATTTTTCATCAAGTCATCAAGTCATTAGTTTTGACAATTTGACGTTCTTTTTGTTTTCTATCAAGCCTCAATCATCAAGGTTCAAGATGACCCAGAAAAGTGAAAATCATCTCTGTGTGTTTTAACTTGGAAGACTTGGAAAATTTTGGAATTCCTTGGAAATTACAGTCATTAGGGTGATTTTTTCGACTTTGACTTTGTGAATGTTTTCTGTTCCTGTTTCTGGATCTGACTATAAAAACTGGAGAAAAAGAGGAGGAGGCATCAGTACGAAAATTGCTTCGTCCTCTTTCCTCTCCTCCACTCTTCTTTGTTGTGTTGCTTTGCTTTTGAAAAATTGCAATTGTAAATTTTTCTTGTCAAATTCTATCTCTGTCTTTGAGGTTTCTGTTTGATTATGAAGGCTCATTTTCTTCTCCTTCTACTCGTCGCTCTTGTCTCCTTTTACACGACTGCTGTTGAAGGTAATCACAAAAAAACGGCGAACCCAAATTTTAGAAATGAAAACAATTTAATATTTTATTATTTATTATACTCATATTCGTATCTTGAAAATTGGAAGGAGACAAAAAATAATAATGGACAAACTAAATCCGTTCATCTCCCTTGTTTTTTTTTCTTTTTGCGGTCATTATGACTTTGATTTGATTTGATTTGATTTTGTTTAGGAGCAAAATGTAATCCAAATCCATGTCGTGGCGGTACACCATATTGTAGTTATGTGGTCAACTCTGGACAAGAAAAATGCCGTGCCAACGCACAACGTACTGCTCCAATCCCGAATATCCAATATAAATTGTCTCTAATCTGTACCATTGAAAATTCAAAGATATCATGAAATTATCCACGCTTTAAAACCCGGTTAAATAATGTACTTTGTTCTTGTTCTTGTCTTTGTCTCCCTTTTTCCTCACCTTTAGCACCATTCTGCGCCTGGTGTGGCTGAACATTGAACAATGACGGCCGGCTTGTTTACAGTTTGCAGTTTCCAGTTTCCAGTGTGCGGTTGGCAATGGCAAAATTTATCCATTTATAACATACATCAAAGTACCTACTAAAAATTAAAACCACCATTATAAACATTGTCAGCCAGTGTCACTAACTACTGTTAATTTTATTGATCGATTGGCAATAATTTCACACTACAATTTCTGTTTAACTCGTCTGTAATAAAAACGTCAAACTATCTTTTGTCCGAATCCGAATCCGAATCCCATCTGAAACGAAACAAAGCAGCAAATTCTCTCCGGTCCAAATTACATTCAAAATCCAAATTTTGTGGTCTCTTTCGCATTTGCATATTTCATTTGATTTTCATCACTTTGCAACTCATTCTGCTCCACTCGTGATTCTCACAGAAGTTCCATATTTCATATTACCAACTTGAGTGTCAAAAGTCTAGTCATAAATTTTCCAGTGAATAATTCCTTTCATCCAAAATCCAGTCCACAATTTATCCTACATTTCATATCAAATTTCCGTCATTGCTAAAGTCGAAAGTCATGAAATCAAACGGTCAAGTTGTCAAGTAAGATTGTTAATTGGTGAATGGTGAATGAGGACAGTTTAAAATGAATTTGAATATTCCAGCGAACGGTTGATTGTTGATTTTGCGGATTTTTAAATGCATTGGAAATATTCGGAATCCTCGGAATCCTCGGAACTCCAAACAAAAATCCATGGCGCTTCTAATCAACCTTTTGAGTAAATCTCCAACGTATCGGTTCATTTGTCATGAGCCATGAGTCATGAGTCGAGAAGCGGGACAAGCGAGTGAATGGAATGATTGACTTATGGTACAAGGACCAGCAACAGATTTGTCATCAAACCATCTGATTCTGGATTTACAAGTGCCATACAAACTTTTGCAATGTTTCATAGTTTTTCCGTTGAAATTGAAATTGAGTTCATTTATGTAGAATGTAGAATGTAGAGCCGCGTTATTCAGCATTCATCATTCATCATAAGTCGTAAATCGTAATCGTAATCGTAATCGGACTTGCAATTGTAAATGGGTCACCCATAAATTTAGAATTTAGAGATAGAGATAAAAAGGGGCCAAGATCAATCAAGTTTAAAATCCCTGCTATAAAATCCTCGGGAATACTGATAACTGATAAATAGTTTTTTGTACATAAAATAATGCACAGTTGTACCCACGTTTCCATTTGCTATCTTTCATTTCAAAATTCAATACTTTTACAGTTTGTTCTCTTCAATTTTAGCCCAAGCACAACGCAGCCAGAGATCACAGTTAAATCAAAGCTCAAAACTCAAAACTCAAAGTTGTGGACTGTGGATAAAAATGCAGGTTTTTTCTGTCTTCAGTTTCCTCATCTTGGTGATTGCGTCTCTTGTTCAATCAAATATTGCTGGCGGTAAATATTAAACATTCATATCAACTTTTGAATATATTAATTACTTTCAAATGGAAAATTTTAAGCACAGCTGTTTCAGCTTTGAGAGTTATGAACACTTTGATCGGAATGTTGAATAATTTTTTTCCAGGAAATCCCAATTCGGTTTGCGGTGGGATTTTTGAAGGTGACGCGGGAGAAGTCGAATACCATCGAGAAAATGAAAATGTTGACGATGTGACTGGTTCTTTTGTTTGCGTTTGGATGGTCAAATTACTGAGGGCAGGTGGCGCTGGAGTCAGTTTGACTCTTAAGGATTTGGATGAAAATTCCGTGGTCAATTTCTATGCTGAAGGCGAGCCCACGGACCCCGTTAACACGCCAATCACGTAAATAATTAACAACTAAAATCACCTTTTGAATATCAAATATTAAACGTTTTGTTTTACTTTATTTTGGTTCTCAAAATATCAAGATGCATTTTTGCCTCGATTTTGTATATTTATTTTATGAATGTAGAATGGACAGCTCACAAATAAATTCAGCGGTGGAATTGAGTGGCAAGATTTTTATCATAACCTTAAAAAGTCAATTTGATAACATCGATCAATTTGAAAATCCCCCTACAAAATTTGTCTTGAGTTGGTCTCGTCTTGAACTTGAACGATTTTCAAACACCAATTCGAATACCGACTCAAAAGTTCTTCCCGTGGAATTCACTTCAACCAATTATTTTGCCGCAGGCGGAGAAAAAGGGCGGTTTGATTTCCAAAACTTTTATCCACTTCAAAAATCCGTGTGGATTCTGGACGCCGGAATTGGAACTGGCGGGAGTTTGGATTCCGAGGTCAATGTTGAACTTGACTCTTCTTGCGGGTCTACATCCGAATTGAAAAATCTGTCTTCGGAAAAATCTGGAATTCAAATGAGCCAAAAAGCTCTTTGTGAATGTTCTTACTTCGGCCTGTTTGAGGTTCTGCCGAGCAGCGGTAAATTGGTTTTGGTGGAAGAGTGAGTCCATAAATCAAACTAATAATTTCAAATAATACATAAATTCATACTGTTTTGAGTTTTGACTGGTTGTTGACTTTCATTTTGCACAGGTTTTGCGGTCGCTCGGGCTCTTTGACCTTAAGCAATTTGTCAACACATTTAGTGGCTTTCGTCTACGCGGAGGCTTCAAATTCCGGTTCCGGTTCTGGGGAATCAGTCGAAATTAGCTGGGAACGGAAAAAAGAAACAACAACTCCAACAACAACAACAACAGAATCAACAACGACGCCAAAACCACCGATCCAAGGTAAACTTTATTCATAATTGAATTGAAGTTTTAAAACCCGCCAATTTTGAATGGTTTTGAAATTCAAACTTAAAATTTTTCCATTCTCAACATTGTATTTTAGCATCAACCTGTCCAAATGATATAACAATTTCCCCATGCCGGTGCACAAGTCAGTCCTCCAACATTGTAATTTGGTGTACAGCCTCAGCAGTGAATCAAACGAGCATTGAAAATTCATTTAGAGAAGTTCGTCGAGTCAATGGAATTCCCCAGGATAGCGGATTTTACATTAACCAATTTACATTAAGCAACACAGTGTTGACTAAATTTGACCTCGCGCCTCTTTATGGAAGTCGACTGGACTATTTGCACATCACGGGCAATGCCAATTTGACAAAATGGGTCAATTCTGGAAATCCACAGGATCACGGCTCAATCCACGTCAACTACTTTTATCTTGCTCGAGTTGTCATTAATGGAGATGAATTTGGAGACACGTTCAAATATTTCTCAAATAAAATGACCTCGTTTTATGCTGATAGTCTTACCATAAACCCAAACAACAACAACAACAACAATAATAATGAAGATGAATTTATCCCTGGACTTTCTACACTAACAAATCTCAACTATTTGAACTTGTTTCGCTGTAATATTGGTGGAAGTTTGACTAGCTCAAATCTCAAAGAATTCACAAGACTTCAAAGGATTTTGCTGGCAGAAAACAAGATTGATGCGGTTGGAGAAAATGTATTTAATTCTAATGTTCAGAATATTGATCTGAGGGGAAATAAATTGGATGAGAGTTCATTTCATCCAAATTCCGGGATCGCTCAAAATTCCAGTAGAACGCAACTGCTCTTGGACGAGAACCAAATCACGACTTTACCCTCCCAGACTTTCCAGACTTTTCTAGATGCCCATCGGCAAAACACTCTAAAACTCTCCGGAAATCCCCTGATTTGCGATGCCCGGCTCAGTTGGATCAAATCTCGACGGGAGGAATTCCAGTCAAGGGTAGATGGCGCTATTTGTAGTAATGACCCAGATCACACTGTCTTTGACTCTGATTTGATACCTTAACAAAACAATTATTATTATTATTATTATTATTACGTATAAATGATGAAAAAACATTGGATGACTTTATTTGTAAGAAGTAAAAACAGTTCAAGATTAATATTTCGAAGCAAATCAAAAAGAGTGACAATTTTGACTGTCATTATAATTTCAATTCAATTTAAATTTCAGGATTTTTTGGTTGACTTGACATTTGACATTTGACCTTTTACATTTATAAACATGCACAAGTACAAAAAATCTTCAGGGTGAATTTACACTGTCCGCTTTATTTTACGGTCATCCATTTTGTGCTCATTTTTTCATTTCATTTTTTGAACGCACAACTTTTGTTTTAAAATTACAAGTGTTCATTTTTTTGCCATTTTGTTCATTGGTTATTATTTATTATCAGCTCAAATGAAGAATGATTCGACTGTTGATTCTCGATTCTCGATTCACAAAAATACAACAAAAAGATGGTTATTCACTAATCATCACAATTTATATTTATTTTTTCAAGTGAGATTGATTGATGATTGATGACACTTTATAACCCAAAACGGTTGATTGTTGATCTATTGATATTTAGAGCAAGTGGATTTTTTCGGAATTCGAAATTGGAAATCCCAGACAAAAATTCATCACGGTTCATGCCAACCTGTTGAATAAATTTGCAACGTATCAGTTCCTTTGTCATTTGTCATGAGTCGAATCCTGGACTCGATTGACAGCGATAGATTTGCAATCAACCAATTTGATGTACGAGCGGAATAAAACATTTTTGAATTGTTTCATATTTTTTTCTTGTCTCCGTTACGTTTAAATTGGAACTAAATTGGCCTCTTCATAAACCCCAATCATAATCGTAGTTGTAAATGGGTTACGAATTCTGAATTTAGAGATAAAAAGTGGCAGGTCCATCAACTCGTCAAGATTAATCAAAATCTCTGCTAGCAAATAAACACTTCTTCGCATATTATATAAAATAATGCACAGTTTTGCAAGTGCTTCCATTTTATTCTATTGCATTCTAAATCCCAAAGTGGATACTACTAACTTTTGTTCTGTTCCATTTTAACATCACAACACCGATAGAAGCATAAAACAGCTGTAGCCAAAGTTAACTCAAAACTCAACAAAAGTTGTGGATGAAAATGGGGATTTTTTTTGTCTTCAGTTTCCTCATTTTGGCATTTGTCTGTCTTGTTCAGCCAAATGTTGTAGGCGGTAAATATTATATAATAAATAATTTTTAATTTGGGTATTTAATTTAGTCACTAATTTCAATCACAGCTTTTGCACTTGTGAATAGTGAGAGGCTGAATAAAAGTTTGATCGGAATGTTAAATAATTATTTTCTAGGAAATCCGAATTCGGTTTGCGGTGGGATTTTTGAAGGTGACGCGGGAGAAGTTGAATACCATGGACAAAATTCTTATGTTGATGATGCAAGTGGTTCATCCGTTTGCGTTTGGATGATTAAATTGCTGAGGGCAGGTGGCGCTGGAGTCAGTTTGACTCTTAAGGATTTGGATGAAAATTCCGTGGTCAATTTCTATGCTGAAGGCGAGCCCACGGACCCCGTTAACACGCCAATCACGTAAATAAATAACAACTAAAATCACCTTTTGAATATCAAATGTTAAACGTTTTGTTTTACTTTATTTTGGTTCTCAAAATATCAAGATGCATGTTTGCTTCGATTTTGCATATTTATTTTATGAATGTAGAATGGACAGTTCACAAATCAATTCGGCGGTGGAATTGAGCGGCAAGATTTTTATCATAACTTTAAAAACCCAACTGGACATTGATCAATTTGAAAATTCCCCTACAAAATTGGTCTTGAGGTGGTCTCGCCTTGAACAATTATCAAACATCAATTCGAATACCGGTTCAAAAGTTCTTCCTGTGGAATTCACTTCAACAAACTATTTTGCCGCAGGCGGAGAAAAAGGGCGGTATGATTTCCAAAACTTTTACCCGCTTCAAAAATCCGTATGGATTCTGGACGCCGGAGTTGGTGGGAGTTTGGATTCCGAGGTCAGAGTTCAACTCGACTCTTCTTGTGGGTCCAAATTGGATTTGAAAAATCTGGCCTCAGAAGAATCTGGAATTCGGATGAGCCAAAAAGCTCTTTGTGAATGTTCTTATTTTGGCCTGTTTGAAGTTCTTCCGAGCAGCGGAAAATTAAGATTGGCGAATGAGTGAGTTCAAAAATCAATATAAAAATTTCAATCACATGCTTTTTAGGAAGCCAAGCTGAGTATTGGAATCGTCGTGTCTGTCTGTCTGTCCGTGTAAACTTTGAGTACGCTTCGCGTCGACGAGTTGGCGCCACCTGGTGGGACAATTTGTAAACCCGACGGTGGCGCCATCTAGTGGACACTTTTTCAAAAAATAGGACAAGTTTATTATATCCAGAATTCGTAAGAATTTTACGGTACCAGTTTGAACCTGGGGCAAAATGAGATTTTAATAGCCAGCTTCGCTTCTTGAGCCTCAAGCATTTATGCATTTCAGGCGATGTAAAATCGTCACGAAGTGAGGATTTTTAACTTTATTTAGTTTTAATGAAATTTTGACTGGTTGTAATTTTGTAAAGGTTTTGTGGTCGCTCGGGCTCTTTGAACCTGAGCAAGCTGTCGACACAATTAGTTGTTTTTGTCTACGCGGGAGACTCGAATTCCGGTTCCGGGACTGAGGAGTCAGCCGAAATCCAGTGGGAACGGAACAACGAAACAACAATTCCAACAACAACAACAACAACAGAATCAACAACGACACCAAAACCACCAATCCGAGGTAAACGTTGCATTTTAAAAACTACTCAATTTTGAATTTTCTTTCACAATCAAACTTGAAGTTTCTCAATTCTCAACACTGTATTTCAGCATCAACCTGTCCAAATTATACAACAATTTCCCCATGCTATTGCGACGATGACTTATTCACCCAGAGATTTGAAATTAGCTGTCAACTCGGGACAGTAACTCAACAGAGCATTGAAAATTCGTTTAGAGAACTTCGTCGAGTCAATGGAATACCTCAGGATAGCGGATTTTACATTAACCAATTTACACTTGGCCTCACAGATTTGACGCAATTTGACCTTGCGCCTCTTTACGGAAGTCGATTGGACGATTTGGACATCGGATACAATGGCAATTTGATCAAATGGGTCAACTCTGGAAATCCACAGGATCACGGCTCAATCCACGTCCACTCATTTCATCTTGCTGGAGGTGTCATAAATGGAGACGGATTTGGAGACACTTTGAAATATTTCTCAAATGAAATGACCTCGTTTTATGCTGATAGTCTTACCATAAACAACAATAGCGATGAAGATGAATTTATCCCTGGACTTTCTACACTAACAAATCTCAACTATTTGAAAATGTGGGACTGTAATATTAGTGGAAGTTTGACTAGCTCCCATTTCAAGGCATTCCCAAAGCTCCGAACGATTTCTCTGTCATACAACGAAATTGATGTGATTGGAGAAAACGTTTTTCTTTCACATGTTCTGGATATTGATCTGCGCAGAAATAAATTGAACGAGAGTTCATTTCATCCGAATTCCGGGATCGCTCAAAATGGAGAAAACGGGAAGGATCTTGATTTATCATACAACCAGTTTACAACTTTACCCTCCCAGATTTTCCAGACTTTTCTCGATGCCCATCCGCAAAACTCCCTTTACCTCGAGAATAATCCTCTGATTTGTGATGAAAGACTTAGTTGGATCAAATCTCGACGGGAGGAATTCCAGTCAAGGGTAGATCGCGCTATTTGTAGTAATGACCCAGGTCACACTGTCTTTGATTCCAATTTAATACCTTAAAAAACAATTGTTATTACTAGCGATAAAAAAGATCATGTCCAATCATTATTATTTTGTTCCGTTTATTACACATCACCTTGTATCTGTATTAGAATTACAGCTATTCAAACTTTATCATTTTAGTAAATAAAATTACACACAAAGAGCAAAAATAGTAGTATGACTCCAAATTTAAAATAAAAAGTACAAACATTTTTTCTAGTCACTAGAGAATTTTTGTGGTACTTCAAAACACAAGTATTTTATCCATACATGTACTTGACGCCCATTTTATTGTTTTTACTAAAACAACTATGGTAAAAAAGCAAGAGGCAAGATGAAGCTCTTGAAGAGTAAACAAGATTCACAAAGGACATACAATATATTATTTTAAATAATGCAATCATTTCCGACTATGATTATCTATTCAAAGTCAGTGAAAAATAAATATTTACGACGGGACACGGCGGCTGATTTCTCGCTACGTGTCGGTAAACGGTAAAGGGTACAAAGCACAAAAATAGATCCTGAGTTGACTTGGAAAATAAAGTCAAAGTTTGGTTTGGTATTTCCAAGAAAAGTCTATATTTCCAGGGATCAACCGCGGCCTTCGCCTTCATTACCTTCTCTTCTCGTTCCTCTCCCTTCCATTCACATTCAAATACGTATCACCTTTTGTATCAAGTTAATCTGCCCTGGAATCTGAATGTTGGCATTTAAAGTACAAGTGGAAACAGTGGAACATTTCGTTTACCTGGAAAGCTCCTGATAAGAACAACAAGTCAAATTGTGTTGCATTGGAAAAAAACTGTAAATCTAGTGGTCCTCTATTGTAAGACAAGAAATAATTACACCAGTTTTTGCCTTCTGAATTTAAATAGTAATTAAAAACTCTTTTAATTGTGCACAAAAAGAAACAGACAATAATTCCATGCCGTTTTCCCTCTAAAGATAACAAATGAATAAACACAAAAGATAAAAGGTTTACAACATTCTGAGCAGCAACAAATTTTGGTGAAAATTCCAACTCAGTTTACTTTTGTTCCTTATTAAGAATATTTAAAAAATCAAGATGGTGGGTAATAAAGCTAACCAAAATCACGCCCTGCGAAAACACAAGTGCAGCCTCTGTCCATTTTCAACAAACCGTATCCATGACTACAAAAGACATTTGTTCATCCACTCGAGTGAGAAGCCCTTCAAATGCCCCGAGTGCCCATTCAGGGCAAAGGCGACCGCCAATGTCGGAACCCATATGAAAAACGTACATCTCCTTGGATCGACACCCATTTCCTCTCGGCCTTTTCCGTGTCCACATACTGGATGTTCTTACGCCGCAAAACAAAAGTCAACACTCGACCACCGCTCCAAAATCCACTCGGATGAAAAATCCTTGTTTTGTTCTCATCCCAACTGCAATTACTCCACAAATAACACATCAAATCTCCTACATCACACTCGAACTCACACGGGCGACAAACCGTACGTTTGCCCATTTGAATCCTGTTCTTTTGCTACGGCTACTGCAAAGGTTCTTGTGAATCACTCGAGAAGACACACAAAAGAAAGACCGTTCAAATGCCCTGAACTAAATTGTGAATATTCATCGACCTACAACACTGCTCTCAAGCTACATGGGCGTAATCATCATCCAAAAGAGGGCGACGAGCGCTCTTTGTTTACCTGTCCACTTTGTGAATATTCTACGAAACATAAACAGAGTCTTTTAGCCCACATCAAACGACACACCCTGGAAAAATTCTTCAAATGTGACGAGCCCAATTGCAACTACGAAGCCAAGACAAAACAGCAAATTGAAAGTCACAAACTGGTGCATTCTGATGAAAAACCTTTTATTTGTTCGTTTGACTGCTGCGGATTCCGTTGTAAATCTAAATCAATTCTTTCCTTCCATTTGAAGTGCCACAGTGATGAGCGACGATATAAATGTGAACTTTGTCCACACCGAGGAAAAACAAGAGAGGGCGTCAAGCGCCACTTAAAAGCTGCTCACTTTGACCCCGGCTCCGATTTCCGACCTTTTAAATGCAAAGAGCCGCAGTGTGATTATGCAGCCAAGAGAAAAGAACACTTAGCAAAGCATCTTTTGACTCATGGAGGAGATAAAAAGTATTCATGTCCTTTTCCTCTGTGTGATTATCGGGCTGTTTTGGCGTCAATGGTCAAATTGCATCAACAGCGAGTTCATGAGACGGAGAAAAAGTTTAAATGTGACCTATGCGGTTTTGTCACTGGAGACAAAACAACGCTAGTTCGACATGTGACGACTCACACGAAGGAAAAACCATACATTTGCAAGGGGAAAACTCAAGGATGTGAATATCGATCCGCGACGCCAAGCGCTCTCATACAACATGAAAAACGATGTCGTCAAATCCAAAGCAAAGCAGCAAAATGAAAATTCATCCTTGTATCTTCAATTCATTGGCATTGGCCTTTTTAAGGATGTACAAAATGTTCCTTGTTGCAAGTTTGAATAAATCACAACTACAGCCACTGAAAGCGAAATAAAATCTCGGTAAACTTTACGGATATGCAACCATGCGGAATGACTCTGGATACGAAAATTAATCTACAGGATTTTATCTTACAATTAGGCAAATGCTTTTGTTATAACTCAATTTACGCTTTGGGATTTTGTTTTTTATTGTCATTTTCATCATATTTATTATTTATTTAGTACGACAACTTTTCAGTTACAGAAATAATGTAATTTTATGCTGATTAAAGTACTTTAATAATATTATATTATAATTAATAATTTATAATAATAATTATATTATTATTTTTTGCAAAGCCAATAGAATATGTATGTCTACATACAAAAAAAAACAATAGTATTAAAATAAACAAACATGAGGAAAAGAAAAAATATATCAAAACAACATACCATAATATTTTTTTAACTGATTAGCATGATAATTCCTGGAAAAAATTTTGACACGTGGATTTCTATTATTTCTATTGATTTTCTATAGCTATTTAAAATGTCTTTGGTTTCCTTTATCAGGAATTAACAGTTAAATTTGTAAAGAATAGCAATTCATAAAATGACAAAAAAAATTAGTACAGAAAAAACAGCATAAAAAATATCTAATATTTAATAATATTTCAAAGGAAGAACAAATCATTTGGTTTTCTGTCTTGGAAGTCGCAACTCTTAATATTTAAAATGTTCTTATTCTCTCTTGATGTTATAAGTAAGATTGTCCATGAGTTTAAGGGCATATTTTTCACTGACGGAGGTCATTACCAAATCTAATTTGCTTTTATTTGGAGATCTGGAAATCAAACCAACTGTAAAACTTTTCAAATCTGCAATAGAATAAAAATAAACAAAAAACAATATTACATCAAATGACATGAAAATATTATGCATGAATTTAAATTTGTATTTAAATTTTCAACTTGTGGTTCGTCACCAACGAAACATTTTTACCTTCCAGATTCAAAATGGAGACATTTTCTTGTTCGTACTTCCATTCTGAATCAGGGATTTTCCATTGACATCCTGCCAATTTCAAAGCTTGGTCAGCAATGTTCAACTGATAAAGACGTTTGCACTCTTTTTTTGACATTCCAGTGATGCATGAATCAAGAGCTTGGTCATCAATATTTGAACAATCCACATTAATATGAAATTCTAAAGAATGGAGTTTTGTCAAATGAGTCCAAATTGCCTTTGTCACTTCAGAAAAATACTCAACTTCTTGATTGGAATAATTTGTTTGATGATTTTTCAAATTCTTCAAATTTGGACACATGGAATTTATTTGAGCGACGGAATTTGAGTTTACCAATCCTGATGAAACCTCAAGAGTCTCTAAAACTGGCAAAGAATCCAAACTATTGAAATTTGAAAAAGCAGTTGCCCAACAAACCTTCAACTCTATTTAAAAAAACAAAACAAAAATAGTTGTCAAACTGGATATAGTGGATCGGTGATAAATCAAACTAGGTTTAATTAAGAAACTGCATTATTTTTCTGAAGATTTTAATAATTTAATAATATCATAAATTATTAATAACTTTTAATTGAATAATAATAATTTTTGTACCAAGAGAATTGAGAACAGGAAAAATTTCCGTGAGATTCAGTCCATTAGGCAAGAACTTTTGATACTTATCGTTGTTGATAGTCAAGTTGTTGAGTTTGCTGAAGGATGGAAGTTGAAGCTCAGGTAGAAATCCCGAAGGTGGCATATTCAATTTTGTCAAAGTATCTTTACAAGATTCAAAGAGGTTGGAGATGAAAACTGTAGCTTCTGGCCAACGATCTTTGGGTAAAAATATACAATAATGTAATTCCAGTTCCTTTAGCTTAAAACTTGGAAAAGTCGTACATTTTTCCTTGACGGTGGACAAAAGTGAACCATTTAAGCGGATTGATGCGCTTTGAAGAAGATCCAGTTTTCCAAAGGAATGAAGAAAGTGGAAGTCTTGAATTGGTGCAAGAAATCCAGACGTTCGACCAAATAGTTCAATTCTCCGTAAATTTACGGCTGCATCAAAAATGTCCGTGACAAATTCACTTTGTAGTGTCAAAGAGGAGTCATCAAGATAAAGAACTTTGAGATGAGGAAGTCGAACTTTTTTAGAGTTGGAAGTTGTTGTTGTTGGAAAGAACTGAATTTTTGATGGGGTATTTGTTGGTGAAAATTCAATACCAAATTGTTGAAGATTTGGTAGTTGGTCAAATAACAATTTCCGTAAGTCCTTTGACACTTGGATAATATCCTCTTCCGAAATTCCCTGCATTCCCAATATCAGACATTTAATTCTATCTCCATGATTAGTAACTAATTGGGTCCAATTTTGTTTTGCAAAAAATGGTTTTTGAACTTTATCAAAACGGAGGCGAGAGTATGGAAAATTTGGCGAGTTTTCAAAGTATTCAATTAAGTTTTTGAAGCTCATTTTGTTTTTGTTTTTTCCTAAAATGTGCATCACGTTGCTACATACAAATCGGAGTTCAACACTAGCATTTGTTTGTAAAATTTCACTAGCAACTCCGTTCCATTGACGATTGACAAGTCTGTAGGAAAAAAGATCCGCATCATTCAGATTTTTGAGAATTTTCATCACCATCTGCGAAGCACAACAAAATTATTATTGATATTATTTTGAATTAAAAATGCTTCCTATTAATATTAGTATACAAATTGCATAATATATTATCAATTCTCTTTTTCTTTTAAAAAAATTTGTTTTTCACACTATTTTGCGTGTCAAGTTCTTCATAATAGTACAAATAATACTTAATTTTGTTAACTATTGTTTTACCTCTGGTGGCAAGTCATCAAATAATTTCTCAACTTCAACTTGTCCTTCAGTCTTATCATTTGTTTCCGTCTTTAGCTTCTTCTCCAATGGTCCATCATTATCTTCAATTTCCTCAAGAATAAAGTCCCAAGCCATTCTGAACTTTTCAGATGACGAAAATAAACATTCCTCTAATTCATTCGTATTGATCTAACATGAACAATAATAATTATTTTCATTATTTCAAATCATGATTAAACACGACGACAAAAATAAAAATATTAAATAATAATTTTAAACCCAACGGCAAACGGAAAATGATTATCAAAATATAACACGTATTACGTAATCTATAAATTCATACAATAAAAACTTACCATTTCTACTTGCTCCATTTTCCTGGCTCAGAATCCTTTAATCACAACTTGTAACGTTTAAATAAATTCTCTTATTTTAACAACACTCAATTAAAAACCGATAAAAATTAACAAACTATGGACCAATTCCAAAATTTTCCGTTTTATTCCGTTAAATTCTCACTTTTCGTCTGCACGTGAGATTTCACTTTGAACACAGCGGCTCATTTCAAGGACATCTCCAACGTGTGTAAATCATTAACATACATGAAGAAATTAGCATGAGAAAATTACCAAGTGTCGTAATCTCATTAAAATTATTTTGGGTATCATATTATTACGATTAAAATCGTCAAGCTTAAAGGTTGAATAATACTCAATATTTAATTAATTATTTTGTTTCAATAATAATTACTTGTAATTAATTAGCTCTTTGAAAATTTTCTGTACAATTTATGTGTCATTCATTTTCCCTTTTCCGTGTTTACATCTCAAATCTCAAGGCTCAAAAGGCATTTAAAAAATCTCAGAGAAACATAAAACACAGGTTTTGTTTCATTACAGTTAAAAGATTATCCTAATTCTGTAATCTGTAACGGTCGCTCAAAAAGTAATTTTGCAAAATTTTGACGCCACTTAAAATTTTGTAGCATGAATGACGACTTCTTTTCGGTAGGGTATAAAAATGTATCAGCCAAAATTGTATTCTATCGTGATGCTTGACAAAAGCATTCAATCAGAAATCAAAAGAATTCAAAGGTCTGCATGAAAAGCGTAATTAACCTAAACACTTGAACAACTACAATTTATTCAGTGGTAGCGGTAACTAAAATTATCGTAGCCATTTAATCTATCTGCATAATTTTGTGTGTAACTTGGACTATAAAAAGTATCACTAGGGGAACTTTGTCCAAAATTTGGCTTCTGATTATAATCATATTCATATTCATGATCATCTTTGTAACGGTTTTCATAATTCGGCTCAAATCCCTCAGTGAAAAACAATTCATTTTGCTCTTCCGTGGAAAATATTCCACATTTTTGACAATTTTTCTTGGCAAAATTACCACTTACCATCGTGCTTCTTGCGTTGTGTTGGTCCATTTTTATCAATTTTTATTTTTTTACCTCAAACCATTCATCATCATGGAAATTTCCCCTGTCTCGCCTCGGCCCACCCACTTTACCCTTTACAAAGGATACACATTACGCAAGTAAATATTTAACATTTACAACAGAGAGTTGAGAGCGTAATGTGGATTGTACTTTTCTCTCTAATCATTTTGAGCTGCTTGTTTAAAATGATTAGACATGATTTTTACTGGGTTGCTCCAGAATTCAGAATGGAGAATACACATCAAAAATTGTCAAATGTTCCTTGTCCCTGCTTTGCACCATGAAAAATCAAAAAATCAAAGTAACAAGAATTCAATAATTCAACGCCGTTCATTTAAATTAAAATGAATTATTTGAGCTTGGAAACCCAAGATTTTACATTCTTTAATTCCTTTTTCATTTTCCGTTTCTGATTGTATCCATCCTAAAATGTTAAATGTTAAACATGGGTTTAGCTACATACAAATCATTTGTGGGATGTAGAATCCAGAATTATTTAATAGTGAAGGTTACACAAGACGGAGTATGTTTACTTTGGTGTGCATGTGCATGAGCCGGAGCTTGAGCGTGATAGTGAGCGTGAGAATTTGATGCGATAATGAATAACGAGAATCCATCGCACCTTGTTTGTCTTGTCTTGACTTGATTTGATTTGACTTTACTTGTGGTTTGATATGGTGTAGTGTAGTGTGAATTTTAACTATGGATTTTCCCATTAAAACTCCAGACTTGTCTTCATAACAAAAACACTTTGAAAACGTGTTTTTGTTTGTGAGTTTGTTTGCTTGTTTGTCTGTTTGTCTCCTGATGTCCAGTGTGTTTAGCAGCGGCAACAGCATTAATTTATTCTCGAGTATTGAGTATTAGCAATCGCATCGCAGCTCGCAGTGCTTTTCCGTCAACACCCAACCCAATTCCATCTAAACTGTAGATTGTAGACTGTAGACTGTACATTGTAGACATTGCAAATGACTTGTAATTTTCTTGACATTTTCCGTTTGTCTATTGCACATTCCATTTGGATTTGGCACTGACCACTGGCTCTGATAAAACTTGCCTAAAGGACCTGCTTAATCCCATTAGTATTTTTCCAACTCTTTTGTGCCTCTATTCTCTCTACATTCAACATTCAACATTCAAGATTATACACACGCATCATCATCATCATTAGCTGGCAATTAAATTCAAAATTGAGGATTGACGATGCAATGTAATGTAATGGAAATGAAAAATTGGCAGTCAATAGTTAATTTAACATTTACATAAACAGAGCTTTATCGCAGCAAAACAAAGGCGAGGAAAACAAATGTTTTCTGCAGAAAAAGTATGTACGTTTAATAATTTCAATCATGTATTTGTACATTGTGCAATTTTATCGAGAAGAGAGAACAGCGTATTTACCACAAGAGAGACACGCTAAGCAATTTCATACTGTTTATCTAAGTGCAGCATACATTTAGATACACATTGTGAGTATTGAGTCTTGAGTCAAGAGTCAAGAATTATGATGCATGATGCATTAAACATTACATGTTACATTACATAAAGTATGAAGCATGCATAAACCCAGAGAAGTTGAAGGATTTACGCTCCAGGCTAAACTCAAAACTCACAACTGATATTTTTTTGTATAAAAAGAGCAAAAAATATGGTAAAAAATATCAACATGCAACACACTAAAACAAAGTGGATATATGAAAAATAATGTAAAATAAAATGTAAAGACAAGGGCAAAGTCAAAGACTAAGAGAAATAATCTGCACTTTAAGTATACGAGTTTTTAGGTAGGCCCGTTCAGTTGCAATTGAGAATTGAGATGTGAAGTTTAGAGCTGGTCAATACAGAACAGAACAACAACAACAACAACAAAGTACAACAAAGCCAAACAAAGTTGGGAAGAGAGATGAAAAATCTAAATCGTGGTGTAACACGATTTTATACTCGCTTAATGAATACTTCATCGCGAGCGGGTAGCGCAGCACAAACTGAGCCATATCCGTCAATAGTCTTGATAACCCATCAGAATAATATAACCAAAATGCACCAAAAACTTCACACAGGCATCATTTTAGCCCTATCTTTCTTTTCTACCAGCGCAAACGTGGCCAAATAGCGTCGTCCTATACTTGTACCTTATAGCACCTTACAGCACCTTAAAGTACCTTTTGTCCACTTTTGTCCACTTTTGTCCACTTTTGTCCACTTTTGTCCACTTTTGTCCACTTTTGTCCACTTTTGT
>JAQGBH010002772.1:0-22679 GCA_034698265.1 Sminthurinus aureus
TTTTTTCTGGGGTTCTTCACATACCTAAAGGTTGCTGACAAAATTACAGCTCATTCCTATCTCTGGTTTGGCCAGGCAAATTTTTTATTCGTAGAATTTCAGGCCTCAGAATTTCCAGTGTGATCGCGGCTTAAGGCGTGCGGCAAGTTTTATGGCAAGTGCGTTTTTTACGTGTACGGTGTATGTGTATTTACAGCTCAACTTTACCGTGCCGTATTTGTAATTCGTAGGTATTCGAATACATAGTCTGTTCAATGTTCAGTGTTCAATGTTCAACCATCCCATTCTCCTTATTTTCCTCGTTACGTAACATGAAACTTGAACATTGAACATTGAGGATCGTAGAGAGAGGCGTAAAGTGAGGAAGTGAAAGCGGGAGAGAGAAAAAGGAGGAGAAATGTCATAAAAAGTGATGTAATGATACAGTTAGTCTAATGGCCTTGCATTAACTGACTCTGACTCTGACTCTGGTTCTGACTCTATGTCTGAGTCTGAGTCTGAGACCGAGCTTGTGAGCACCAACTACGAAACTACGAACAACGAACTACCAGCCTGAAAATTTCTTCTACCAACACGAACAAGAACAAGAGCAAACGCACCGGTATTCTAGATTCTAGATTCTAGATGCTAGTTTTGAGTGGTATGTTACACGGTGGACGCGGCGAATTTTGCTGTGCTTCTTCTTCATCAAACTTTTGAATCCTTGAATCCTCGAATCCTCGACATTCCCATTTTTCCCTTTTGGTTTTCATCAACAACAGATAGAAATATAGATAGAAAAGGAAGAAGGAAGAAGGAATGAAGAAGGAATAAAGAACGAAATAGTGAGGAAAATTACCCACACCCACACCCATGCCCATACAAATACAAGTACTTGAGACTTGAGACTACAGGAAAATTGAGCATTTCAAACTTTCATAGATACTTTTACTTCCACATTTCCAAACTTTTCCACATACTTGAGAATTGAGCATTGAGCATTGAGCATTGAGCATTTCACAAGTGAGAAGCATATGCTTTCTCACTTTTCCACTTTTCATCTCTCATCTCTCTCGTCTCATCAGAGCAAAGACACCGAAACCGACACCGACAGAGACAGAACAGCATAGCTGTATTTTTATTAGCGTTATTGCAACTACTACTACAACGACCATGACGTGAACGAGAACGAGAACGAGGAATAGAAGGATGAAAAATATGGAGTACAAGGATCGTTATGATGATGATTATGATTATTATCTGGAGAAATGTCTCTGTTTATTAAGCTCAAGTTTTCCTATTCTCCTTGGTGAGAAATACGAAACACGAAACACAAAATACAGAACAGAGACCGAGTAAAAAGTAAAGAGTCTAGAGGCTAGAGTGAGATAAAGATGGGCAAATATGATGATTTCCACCGTGTTATGTCTCCAAAGGAGGAGAAGAGAAGATTCTCCAGAAAAAATAAACATTTTAGATTCTAGTCTGCTCCAGTTTTATCGCCTCAGTTCTCAGTTCCAGTTCCGGCCTCAGTTCACATACTTTTACTTATTACGTCTACTTTACTGGAAATTATGAACATGTTGTCATTCTCCTTGTAATGAGATCGTAAAGAAAATAAAGAGTGTCGAGTGTTGAGTGTTGAGTGCGGTAATGTCAACTTGTAACTTGGAGTTGAAGTGACGAGAATGACTCTTTTTACCTATCTTTCCACTCCCTCTTCACTCTTCACTGTTCGCTGTTCATGACCATCATTTTTTCAAATGTACTAGTTACAACAAAAGGCAAACTCAACTTTCCTTTCTCCTTTCTCCTTTCTCCAAACTCCACAACTCCTTAACTCGACGCTCCAAATGATAAGAAACAACAGGAAAACGGAAGTTTCATACGTTTTTAATTGATGGATTGATTGATTGATTGATTTTTAGGATTCGGACTACTGTTCAAAGTTGGGAGCGGAGACGGAGAGTGACTCTGAAGTTCAAAAGATCATGTCTTTACACATGCCGATGGGACATGGTCAAAGTGGGATCCAGAGTCACAGCCTTAGACGTGGACCGGGACGCGGACGTCGTGGGTTCGATGGGATTGGTAGTCATTCCGACTGCTACGATGACTTGGACTTGACGGGTGGATGTGGTGTGGATTCGGATGGAGCTATCGAACTTGACATTGACATTGACGACGGTCATCTACTCCAACATCAACATCAACATCCACATCCCCACCAGCACCAGTATCAACTTCAGCATCAGCACCAGCGGTATGTAGTTGAGGATTCTTCAGGCATTCATCACACTGGACAGGGGCAGGGTACAGCAACTGGAGGACGAAGACTTTTACGTTCCAATTCAAATGCCAATGGGAATGGGAACGGACAAGTCATTGGAAATGGGAATGGAAATGGGAATGGAAGCGTGAATCCAAATCCAAATTCAAATTCTCAACATGAAATGGTCACTTTCCGACAACGACAAAGGGAACGAGAACGATCCGGTAAATTTCCATTCTTCTTCTTTTTGTCTTTTTCTGTTTCCATGTTCTCTGCACTTTGTTCTTTATTTCAGTTTCTGTCCTTACTTTTATTTTATTGTATTCTCTCGTCACCCATTTATTTATTTCACTTTGCTCCTACTTTCTTATTCTTGTTCTTATGTGGACAATGGAGAATGGAGAGTAGACGTTTTTCTTTTTCTCTTTCTTTTGAACATTTTATATTTGATGTTTCTTCCTTTATCTTCTATCTTCTATCCTCTAAAATCTATACTCTATACTGCGTTTGATACTACTTTACTTGAAGCGCGTGACCCGTTGAACAATTTTAGTTTGACAGTTTACAACTTACAACTGACAATTGTGCAAAGGGGAAAAGAACAATTTGTTTGGCTCCTTGTAACCAATCTCCAGTCTCTAAAGGAGAATTTCCACTTGCTCCTTTTATTTTCAACCCTTTGAGTTTAGATTCTAGATTCTAGATTCTAGACTCTAGACTCTAGAAATTTTAACCCACATTTTCTTCCCAATAATAATTGTCAACATGAAAATATTTCAATTTTTTTTTTATAACAATTGAAAATTGAAACACTTTGTGCTTTTTGTGCATAAATATTATTATTACTTTTAGATCCAGTGATAACCTCTGATCACTCGAGTACCTCTTCTGAGTCTTCGCCAACCAGTATAGGAACCGGAAGGAAAAAATCTTATTTGTCCCGAAAAAGTAAATCCAAGTCCAGTGTTCAGTCCGTAAGTTCCAGCATGAAACAAAGAGTTCGGTCTAGCAGTGGATACAGCAGTCACACAGAAGAGACCTCATTTAGGTAATAATTGGTAATTTATAAAACCATCATAATATTTTTATTATTTAGATGATACAAAATGTAAAATGCAAAGGGTAAAAAGTAAAAATAAACTACTTCAACGGCCGGCTTTAAATTGAATGCTGTTTCACCCTTCAGTTTTTGTGACAGAATTCAACCTCCATCCTTGTTTTCCGACCTCAGCCACGTCTCGAGGGACTCTAGAGAGTCTAGAGAGAGAGACATTCCAGTGAGTGACGGGGATGACATGACTCTGTCCAAAGCTGGAACCATGACAGATCGTGAGCTTCCAAATCTTCCAAACATTCCAGGAGATCGAATTGGCTCCATGAAACGGAGTCATAATAAACCCCAAAGAAATTCCCAACGAAAAAACGCTACTTATCACATTGACGTATGACCATAAGCCATAACTTTTCCATTTTCCATACTCCATACCCCTTATACTGCCAATTAAAATAAGGATCGTGATCCGTGATATTTACACAGAAACACATTTATGCATATTACACAAGCATTACAAATTATACTTAAAATATTATAAAACGCTACATACATATTACATATTATTATGTATTAGATGATACATAATAAATAGTGTATAATTATTTTAATTAAATGAAAACATATTTAATGAATGTTGAATTCATGAGGGAATTTCCTACACTTCCCTAGAGCCGAGAGCCATCATCAACATCATTATCAAATATCAAATGATCCTGAATGCTCCTGAACCTTTTTCCACAATTTCGTCACATGTGTACATTTTTTATTTACAATTTACAACGCATTATGTGAAATTAATATAGATAATTATACATGATTATTATAGTATTATTAATTATAGGGATGTCAACTTTGTTGAAAAAGTCTGATTATATCGTAAGTGAGTGTTGGAAGTGGTAAAATAGAAATGGTAGTGAGATTAAAATCTATAGTTTCATAAAGATACAAAAAAAGTATATTGTGCGATGATGGATTATTATCTGTACATGATAAATGATAAATGATAAATGACGAATAATAAATATGATATATGATATGCAAGAATTTTCATGTAAATTCGGGTTCGATGGTAAAAACAATACTGAACATATTAATGACAAAAAAGTATTTAAAATTTACTATAATAAATAATTAAATCTGTATTATTGATATTGTCTGTTTCAATATTTATCCTACTGTATTAAAATTTAAATTGAATGTTTTTATACTTGAAAAATAATAAAAAATAATACTTGTTGTATTATTGCTTATTGTTTTAATATTATGCAATATTATACATGTGTGAGTATGATGAATGATAAATGATGAATATTGAATACTGAATGCATAATATTGATATTTATGAAGAATAAAAGAGTGTAAAATGACAAAAGTCTTTTGCCTTTTCCTATGCAACCCGTCGCCGTCTAATATCTGCATATATTTACGAGTAAGAGGTGAAAACTTTCTTCTACTTGCGTTTGTTTGTGCAATAACCGTATTATGTCATTATTATCATTACATATGAGAGTTTACAAATGGGAAATGCACAAAAATAAATGAGAATTCATGGAAGAAAAACAAAACTCGGTAGATCCTTTTCATAATATAGTTTCTAGTTTTTAGTTTCTGCTCAAAGCTCAAAGCTCAAAGGAAGTTCAAACATGCACCATTCACCATTCACAATTCACAGACTGGGTTTCCTCTGTGTTTCCGTCATATTTCTTCATCTTTTCCGTCTTTGTACTTTGTACAACGTATACAAACAACTTTTCCAACTTGGAGAGGGGAATTTTGTTTTCAAAAGAAAATGTTAATTTCTTTGAACATCATTTTCAGGTTCATTTCCATTTAGAAAATTACTCGAAAAACAACAAAAAGTTTCCAATACGTTTTCATTGTAATTATTATTACTTTTCTTACTTTTTATTTTTACACGTAAAAATTTCAGACATCTCAGTTTTTGATGTAAGTGCAGTTTGCATCCATGGAACAAAATTTCAGTACCAACCACCGATGAAAATTTCGCTTGCAAGAAACTTTTCAGTTTACTACACTTTACCTAATTTTCGGTGCATATCGGATTGGACCGCCGTTTCTATCCCTGCTTTTGAATGGCAAGAAGAGGATGATTCCTTCTACGCGTCTTATATATGAAATGGCACACTTTTTTTCAAGTGGATGCGCTGGGCGATCAGTGTGCCACATTTTGTGGACTTCAGGGCTTGTCTCAATCTCAGCCCTTTGCACAATCCAATTGTACAAAGATTGTAGAGTGTGTCAATTTTGCCCGACGTTTGATCCTCTTTCAAAACACCTGGCTCACCTGTCCACAGAAATTACCAGAGGATATTGAAAAGATATCTCGAGGTCAAAGCAAAACAGCAAGAGAGTGGGGGCCGGAATCGGGGTCGGGTTTTTAAAAAATAAATAGCGCTCTCATCATTTTGGTTCTGGGAGAAGTGGCATCACCGTCGGTTTAACAACTGGACTTAGAATGGAAATAAGACTTTGTGGGAGGTGGAAGAAGAATTGAAGCCGTTCATCCCTTTGTCTTTTAAAGACTCGGATGTTGCACTTGTTTTTCACATTTGGACCTTTTTCTGGCTCCTTTCACTCGGCTTTTTAGCCAGTGAAATTTTTCATGCATACTGGCCCAAGGCAATTCAGCTGGTGTTGAGACGGGCACTTTTGTACAAAACTTTTACCAGAATCATATTCAATTTAACCTAAGATGTTTCCATCCTTTAATTTATATTAGATTCCTATAAGCGTCTGTGCAGGGATTTTTTTATATACAGATATATGAGATGCAAAGGGTCGTAGAAATCATGTTTAAACATTAGATCTTGGGTTTGGATTTCCTTTAATTTACACTTTACACTTTTTATACACAAAGACAGCTCAGTTCATAATTCATGACGTGGAAATGAAAAAATTTTAAAATTTTCCTGTGGACCTCAGAATCGAGATCTGACAACGACCAAATTCAAAACGCCAAAGTCCAGACTCAAATGAACTGAACTGAACTGAGGCTTGACTTGGACTTCATCCACAGGAAGAAGATAAAAAACTGGAGGAAGACAAAACGGAAGCCATTAAACTTGGCTGGAAAAAATGTATGAATTCAGTTTTCAGTTCCCATTCTCAGAACGCGTTCCCATCTCACAAGTTACAAGTAGAATGAAGAGCGAAGAGTGAAGAGTAAAGTGGACTCTGGACTAAAGAAAAGAATAGGATCGGATTGTACAGAAACAGAAACTAAGTATCCAAGTAATCTAAAACTAAGACGGTTTTAGACTATTGCTACTCCTACTTTTTTTTCTCCTTTTCCATTCTCATTTTGGTTATCATTCTGATTCTGGTTTTGTCGTGATTCGTGTGTGAGGAGCACTAGGGTAAAAAATAAAGAATAAGAGAAAGAAAAAAGATGATCTCATTTTCTCATTGGGATTGCAAATCATTTTAAAACTCGACTCATATTTCCTTTCCCTCCTTCTAGAAACTCTCTCAAGTACCTTCTCATGTTTTTCTTAATCTCATCGTTAATGCATCAACTTTTTTCCTACTTCCCAACTTTCCCTTTCTTTCCTCTCTTTTCTCCGTATGCATTTTCAAGTCTAGAGTCTAGAATCTAGAGTCTAGAAACTAGAATCTTGAATCTGGAGGGAGCTGAAGAATGAAGACGTAAGACATAAAACCATGTGAAATCGGAAAGCGTTCTTGGGTTTTTTCGGTTCTAAATTCCAAAACTCACACATGTAAAATGTAAGGGCTGACGAGGAAATAACTGGTGCGTGGTACTACCCATTTTCCTTTTCATTGCTCATTCTCCATTCTCCACTTATTCCTGCTCTTTCCTCCCTTTTGCCTTGTCTATTTAGAATTTAGAGAGGAGTCAAACGTGGATTGAATAATAATTTACCATTTCCTACAGGATGCTTAGAGTTTAGAGCTTAGACTTTGGACTGTAGACTTATTGTGAATTGTGAATTGGGATGTCCGTCCTTTTCCTTTTCCATTTTCAAATAATCTTTCTTTCTTCATTCATGAACTTTTTCAAAAATTTGTCCCTTTTTGAAGACTGAAATGGGCTGCAAATGTGCTCCAAACTGTAAAACCGCAAATTTTCTGCGTTTTCTTGATCATTTTAATATTTTTTAGCATATAATGGAGATTGGAGAATGAAGGACATAAAAAATTCGCTTTGAAATTTTGAAACACCAGGACTAGAACTCTTTCTCTTCAAAACTACATACAGATAGAATCTAGATTCTAGATTCTAGAATGTCATGAAAATGTCAGTGGAGAAGTAGAGCATAATAAATAATATGGTTATCCTTATTGTGATGCAAAATAATAATGTTGATACAGAATAAACAAGTGACGGGAAATTTATGATGGGAATGAAAAGGAAGCGACTTTTGTCTTTCTTCTCATATAAAATTCCATCTTCTCTTTCCTTCGTTGGAGTTGTCTCTTATCCTTTGTTGTTCTTCTTGTTTCGTTCGTTGTAGGTTTTGATGCGACTGGAGACTGGAGACTGGAGAGTTTAGAGTTGTTCTCTTTCTTATTTCTTGATCTATCTCAAAATCAAAATTTGCCTTGACATTTTTGACACTTGACACATTGCCAGAAAACCAGTACAATATACAACATACCGTGTACATTTTGTGCATACATCAGTAGATTGTAGAAAAAGATGAACCAGAAGAGCGAGTTATGAGTTAGAAGACAGGGGAAAAGACGATGACGTTTTTCGAGTCGAGTTGAGTTCGAGTTGGAGTTGTATCCTACTCATTTCAAGTGTCTCGAGTCTCGTGTCTGGAGTCTAGAGACTTCCGTCTCAAAACTCGAAAGACAAGTGAAAGGGTTCAAAATTCAAGACATTGAAAGAGAGATAGGAAGATGAATGAAGAATGAAGATCGGAGGACATGATCTTTTCTCCTCTTTTATTTCATCTATTTACTCGCTACTCTACTTATTCCTTATTTACTCCATGTTGTGCAATTCTTTGTGCTGTCATCCTTTTAAATTTTGCATACAATATATAATATTTGTTTTTTGCAAAAATTTATATTCCCGCATATTTCAACCTGTCGTTGTCTACTGTCTAGTGGAAAGACTCCTGAAGCATATCATAATATATATAATATAGATAATAGATATACATGTAATAAAAACGAAATTGTCACATGTCAAGTGTCAAGTCGTATCTAGTATCTAAGAATAAAAATAGAGATAAGACACACTTCACTGTTGACGCGTGAATAAAACTGACTTGTGACTTGTGAGTTCAATGTGGGGTAAAAGTAGATACAATTTGACATTTTTGTATAGTAAAAGCAATCTTAAATGTAACTACAGTTCGAAGTTCATGTCTAGCAGCAAAATCCGAAAGGACTTTTAGTCTATCTTCCACGTGCTGCGCCTCCGTGTTGCGCTAAAAAGTATGATCGACGTCCAACATCGCGCATTACAGTAACATCACTAATCAGTAATCAATATATTATGAATTATGAGAGAGACGTTACATTTATTAGGTATTGACATTAAAAATAATAATCATTGCCATTTGCCACACGAAAATAGTAATTCAGTTTTAGTTTAAAAAATTAAACCAAAAGTCTAGAGTTCCAGAGTCAAACGAAAATAAATACAACTTCAAAATTAAATTTTAAAAAATCTGTCAAACATGTTCAAGATTCTAAATTCTAAATTTCTATCTACAAATTGTAAATTGCTGATTGTATTGAAATTCTCTGTTATAATAATTATGTAATTAGTAAACATACCTTAACAGTTAACTGTGTACATTTTTTCAGAATAATGTTTTGTTTTACTTTTAAATTCATTTTTTACCTACAGACTACAGATATTTCGGTACCTAGGACCTGGATAGAAAGAACTCCCATGTCATGTTTTTTCTGCCTTGCGTAATGTGAAATGTAAATCTAAGTAGGATTTTCTACTTGATTCTTACTCATACTTGTACAGTTTTGAATACTTACTCAAAAAGATAAATAAATCCAAAATCCAAAAGCTGACAAAAGAACAAGAAGAAAGAAAGAAAGAAAAATTCTTTCCACTTTTTAGTATTCCATTTTTCTGTCTTTTAAATTAAAAAAAGTTTTAACAATGGAAATTCATAAATTTTAATGTTTGAGACAGGGAAAGCCGAAACCAAAACTAAAGCCAAAGCCCAGTCAAGTAAAGCCTTTACTTTTAAAAATACAAAAACAAATTCAAAAGGATGCTGAGGAGATTCTAGAAGCGAAGAATGAAAAGCTGGACATGGAACGAAAGAGTTACTATTACCAACTATGCACAATGTACAAGTTATAACAGTGCTGTGTGCAATGAGCACTTGAGACTTGAGACTTGAAACTGAAAGCTTTAAATTTGGCTTAACAATGACATGTTGACATGTTCATTCTCTACTCCCTTCGGTACTGACTACCGGCTACAGACTCCAGTTCACAAAGGGAAATGTTTCAGCATCTCCCAAACTCCAAACTCCAAATAAAATCTAAAATCCCTTCTCTTGGAAAATCCCGGAAGTTGGTATCTCAAGCACGAACAGAATGAAATCAACTGAAAATTCCTTCTAGTTTTCTTAGTTTTACTTTGGTTTTTTTTTTCAACCTGTTTTCAACTCTTATTTTTCTAGAATTTTCTAAGAAGTATTTATTGCATACATTTTATACTATAATATTATATGTTTATGTGTACAAATTAAAGAAAATGATACAAACGTTGTTTGGAGTCTAGGGTATAACATATTCTTATTTCTTACTTCTTACTTCTTACTTTTAATTGAAGAAGGTAGAAAATTGTTTTTGTCTCATATTTACTATTTGCCAAACACCAAGCCAAGCACAGCAATATTAATAGTAGACATGTACAACGTACACTGTACTTGTGACTTTATCGACTGTTTGCTGTTTTCTGTATATGCATGAAGATAAAAAACAAAAATATATTAGAGAGGGAACTTTTCCTCTTTTTTTGTCTTTTACCCTTTTATTTTAATGTTTTTATCATGTTTTTCTGCTCCTGATGATGATGGCAAAACTGCCATCATCAGTTTAGTTTTAATTCTCTATTCTCTAGTTGTGCACTTTCCCTTTTCCCTCTTTCAAAAATGAGCAGTGTGATAATAAAAGTAGCTGTAAAGAGTAAATAGTAAGTAGTTGTGATTATGATTTTACATTTTACATACATGTGATCATGATCATGATTTAATAATTTGAAGATGGAGAGGAAATGTGCGTGTAATATCCATCATTTAACAACAAAATACAAAATACAATTTACTTACACACTGTACACAGTATAACATGTCCGGTTATATTACGTCGACAATTGGGAGACGCCCAAAGAAAACCAGTTTAGTTACATATATGAGACTTTCCTTTTTACCATGTATTCAACCTCGTCCATACTCGACAATCGACATGCATTTTACATTGTACTTTGTACATCCTCGTGTATTTTATGGTGCATTTTCTATTTACTATTTACACGTCAGCCTCAGAACATGCGGATATTCATATTTTGCATATATATGCAATTTAAATGTCTCTCTGCTTTTTTGAGCCTGTTGTGCTTACATGAAGGAAACTGGTAGTGGGTGCTGGGATTTCAAACAAGTCGCTTTACATAACGTAGCACAACATCAGTCTATTATTGATGATATAATAATTTGTTACATCAATTACGAAATTTCAACTTGTTTTGTACTCTTATCTTTGAATATATGTTCTATAAATAAATGAAGAAGAATCTAAACCAGTGTAAAGTAGACGAATTAGCTCACGTTTCATGTCTACTCTCTTTTCTACATTTCTATAAATGTATACGCTCTCCATCTTGCAGTTATTGAATAATCATCTTGTTTTCAGTTATTACGAAACAAACCCACTGTTATCAGCAGGTTTCTCTTTTATTATTATTATTTGTTATATAAATAATATCATAACATGTTACGTATTACATGTCAACTGTCAACGTTCAACGGTGAATAACAATAACACAAACAATTCAATAAAACATAACAAGCAAAACATTGTCTTATCATTACATTACGAGTATTTATCATAAGCTATACAGGAAAAACAAGGAATCCATGATTTTTTTTGTAAAAAATTAAAATTGGATTCAGCTCTTTAAAATTGCAAGTCAATGAAAAATATGAGATTCGTATAGCAGTAGCTAGTATAAATAAATACGTATAAACTCCAGTCATTAAACTATAAAATTATAGATCTTTTTAAGTCTCAGTATTTACTCTCAATGGATTTTTACCACGTGTTGTAGTGAGTTTTTGTTGGTAATTTGTGGCCAATATGATGAGATTCGTGGTTATGACTCCAACCGCCCTGAAACATTAATATTAAAATTAAAATGTTGTTTTATAAAGTTCTATGCACAACAGACAAAAGGTAAAGCACGTAGTATTTTTCAGCTTTGTTTGGCTGGACATTTTAGTGACTAAGAAATTACGTACCTCATAATGTGGTTCTTTTGCAATTTTTACGTGATGTGCGCTGCCATCCCCTCCGAACAAGGCAAGAGCTGGAAGTGAGTTCCAAGAGTTCCAGTGCTTACCTGTTTTATTTTGGTAAACAAAATTTCATAAAAATTATGAGATAAAGTTCTGAAATTCTACGCCAGCTCATTAGAGATAAAAGCGGTTTATTTTACTTCTGCATTTTATTCTGATTTTTTATTTTTGATTCACATGAAAATAATGAATTACCTGGTTTGAGAGAGTGGATATGATTTGTGAGTTTCTTGAGATTGTGTGAAAATGAAAAGACGGGGAGTAGCTTTTGAATATAGGTAGCTTGTTCAGGCCAGTCTCCAGCTCCATGTGCTGGATGATTTTCCGATTTTTCACCCCAACCCCAACCTTTATAATAGAATTAAAATTAAAATAATTAAATAAACCTCAAGGATTCCTGTCCAATTTCTTACAATATCCAATTTCCAATTACAAATGTAATTTTTTTTGTTTTCCTTTTGTTTTTTTTTTTGTTTTTTGCTTTTTTGTACCATGTTTATGTGGTCCGACATCAGTTTTTTGAAAGTAGTTGTGCTCATGATTCCATGGATCTTGAAGATATTGTTGACTTCCTCTTAGTCCACTGGATGAGGAAGAGGAGGGTGGATAGGCAACTGAAGTGTGAGATCCCAAATTCAAAATAACCAGTAAAATCCCAACCACAACACTCACACCGGATATTCCACGAAATTTACTATGCGTTTCGTTTCCACAACTCATTTTGTACGTCTCAAATCTCAAAGTTCAAAACTAAAAAATCACTAAAAAAAGATTCACAAAAAGCTAGATTTGTACAAAAATCCAAAAATCCACTCAACACGAAAAAACACAACACAAAATATAATATCTTCACTCAAACGTCCGAAACTCACAGACTCAAAGACTCACAGAAAGAGTCAGTAAGATGATTACAAGAGATAATCAAGTTGACTGAGAAGGATTCATTAAACCCACCACGTTTTTATATGCGGAAACAAACAAACAAACATACATGCACATTCACAGTCACAATCACAGTCAAAACATTGGTCAAATACTTGTTCCTTCCTTCCACAAATCTCCCTTTACAAACAAGGCACATGCATACTCTGCACTCTACACAATTGTCAGCTGTATAAGCTAGCACTCAAAATTTGACAACCCCAAACATTGTGTATTGTATGTATTTTTTGTATAGTGGGCAGTGGATAGTGGATACATTCACCGTGCAATACGTATATTCCTATTCATTTTGTGCATGCATTTGTGTGCGTAATATGTATTAGCATTAAACTTGTAACAGAGAGAAGGAGAAAACAAAGATTATGCAGTTCGTACATGCCATGATATCATAATAATAAAAGAGACATCCCTTATTTTGCAAAAAATAATGGGTGAGTAATAGATAATAGGTAGAAAATCTTGAGGGATAAATCTATCTACAGATTATAGATGCACATCATATAGATGCTTCATCTTACTTATGTACTTTTCATTCCATCTCATCCCTTCTTCCTTCCTTCCTTCCTTCCTTCCGTCCCTCCACTTCTTACTTAATAAACAGAAAAATAAGCTGTTGCCATCTCCTTTTGACAACGGTCAACAAGTCAAAACCTATTATGTATTATATTACGTACTATGTAAATTACAAATTACTCTCACTCACGAGCTCATCTTCAAACTTTAAATTTAAAATTAGAAATTTCCAACATGCAACAAGAGACAGAGAGAGAGGGGGCAAGAAAGGGAAAGTGTATTTGATCAAATACCAAATTTTGATCATTTTTCATGTGATTATTTTCTAGGAATTCTAATGCATGTTTTCATCATATCCAATAGATATTTATGTGTACCTCTGGACATCACACATTAATGTTCCTTTTATGTTGAATTGTGTATGGACTATTGAATATTGAATATTGATAGTAAAAGTGAATGAGTGAGCTGTTTGTCTGATACAATTTGACATTTGCAATTTGTAGTGGTGTAAATATTATAGTGAATCATACTCCAAACTTTATAGTGTACTGTAGTGTAATTATGTGAATGATGAACGAGAAAATCGGCCCTTTGATGAAAAATTAAATTACCTGTTTTGTTCTCGTTAATCAGAATACGAAATGTCGATAAAAACATCAACATTCAAGTACATCACAAATCACTGTGTGCAGTGTATACTGTACACTGTACACACTAGATGCTTATGCATTTGAAGATTATGTGCAATACTGAACACCTTATCCCCAATGGTATTGTTAGTTGTTCACATTCTACACGCACTCGTTGTGAGATGCGTAAAAGAAGTAAACGAGTTCAAGTTTTTCGTGAATTTAGAATTTAAAGAAAGATTTTTACTACTGACAACTGATAGGTAGATTGCTAATATTTTGGCTTTAGTATTAAGTAAACCGTTGACCGTTGAATTTGTATAATCTACACAATCAGCTAGACGCTAGACAAGCCTCAGATCAGCTTTAAGTTGACATGCACAATCACCTTAAACTTGTTTCTTACACACATTTTATCTTCTTTGCGTATCGAATATAATCATTTGAAATCCCTAAGCTTGGTACTTTGTATTACACAGAGTATTATGCAGTATTTACCTATACAAATCCTTCTATAAGTTGATGCCTCCAGCAAAAGTGAGAGTGTACTCAGTAATATGTATACGACAAATAAAACCGTGTACACTAAATTTCCAAAATATTTGCAATATTCTACTGAATTTTAATTTTTAATCCAGCATCCAAAATCCATAATCCAGACTTTACATATTACAAAAACGAGTACAAAAAACGTTTCAAATCTCAAAGGCTTACACACTGTACATTATGCGTATAGTAAATCGTTTAATACAAAGCTTCAAGTTATGTTATGGGCAAGTATATTTGATATTAATCTTGGACGTACATTTGTAATAAATAATAAGTTAAAAGTGCCTGTCCTGTTTATGAGTTTCCGAAGGTGCAAATTTGTTTTGGTTGTTATTGTTATTGTTGTTGAGGATTGAGGAGGCATTGCCCTGTGTATCCCTCTCACTACCTTTTGACTTTTGAGTATGGTCATATCCAACAACAAACAGGGAGAATGTAAAATTTTTGTTCTAGGCTCTAGACATAATAAAATTTATTCGTTTACTTACTTGCCCTTTCCCTTAACATTTAACATTTGTACAAGTGTCATGTGGCATGTGTCATGTGTCAAAAGTGTCCTCTTCCCCTTTATCCTCTACATTACTGTACATTGTACATTGTACATGGTACATAAATATGTAAATGTGTATGTTTAAATATCTGCACATGTGCTGTATGCTGTATTCCTGTTATTATGTATCCGGTGGATGTAATATGTAATACATTATGTAAAACAAAATGGCATGTATTTAATTTATTCATTCATGTGTTACCATTGACCATTAGCATTAGCATTGCCCATATAACAGCTACGAACTATGAATTACGAGGTAGTGTAGTCAAAGACTGAATTTGCATAGTGCATAATATGAGTAGTTTGTACTGTGCACGGTGTCATGTGCAATAGGTAATATTCAATATTTCACTTTTCTTTCCTTTGCATGCATAAAACATACTCTCGTGATACACGTCACGTACATTTGGAATATGGACTATGGACATTCAACTTTTACATAGACATTGTACATTTCATATTTCATACTAAATCGCAATATCGCCGTAATACATAATACATAATACGGAGAACACAGTTCAAAGTGTTACTTCATTATCATCCATCATCAATATGATCAGTAAACAATTTACGATTACAGATATATCAAAGATATTACACCTCCATTTTAGCAGATAGGTTCACGACTTGTAAATTATAACTCAAAACTCAAAAACATGAAAAGTAAGAGTTTTGTTTTTGTCAAAGTTCAATGCAGCGATCATTTTCGACTGTCTTCCTCTTCTCCCTCTTTTTAGGAATTAAAAGATTCCCATTCAGTAATATTCAACGTTCTACGTATTATGTTATGAGTGTTGATTTGTGAAAATAGAAATTTTTACTCGTCCTTTTCTTCGTATTACGTATTAACAATTGAAGATAGAAGTGGAATAAGTTTCTCTGAATTTTTTAAATACCATGGATACAGATTCGGTTACTTTAGTGTGTACATAAGCAGAGAAACTTATTCCACTTCTATCTTCAATTGTACATTGTTTTTACTGTGTAGTACACATTGTGTATTGTGTAGGGTGTACGTATTACGTGTACTCATGTTATTTGGAGTTGGATGTTGGCTACAGTCAACAGTCAAAAAACATAAGAAAATAAGAAAGTTTTGATGATGGGATGATGGTAAAATATAATAATATTACAGGATTATATGATATTTATATGTATACATGTATTTACCCCTCTAATCTTTTCTGTACAATTTGACATTTGACATGCACGTCAATGCATGTACTCATGTAAAATTTGTATTACATGCCGCATTCTGTTGTTCGACGGAGAGGAAATTTTTTGGTCCGATTACTAAATTCTAAATTTTGACGCCGTTTTAGAATGTTGTTGACAGTATACGAATGTATAGGATAGTAGTCAAAAACTAAACGGAATTCAGTAGTTATTTTACATATGTAGTATGCATGTCGTTTGTTAAGAAAATGTAATGTACAATGAACTTTTTAATGTCAGATCTGGAAATATTATACATAAATGAAATGAAAACAGTATGAAACTAAACGGACGCTTTGATGGTGAAGTTCAAAGCCGTTTCTTCTAAAAAGCCAACATCCAACTCTTACATGTATGCAAAGATAAAGCCCGATGGTTGATTCCAGCTTTTTGTGCAATTTTCTAATGGAAGTTTGACAAGTTTTTATATCTAAATTACTGTATTGATCCTGTCATGGTACGGTATTAATTAGTCATTGGTATAACGTAAAAAATATTATCATTTCATCAGTAGAAACGTTTGCATTCTTGCTCCCATTTTCTGTTCACGCTTGTCACTTGTCACTACTTGTCATTCCGTAGTTTTCATGTTTTATGTTTTACACAGTCAAATAGTAGTCAAAGAAGTCAGAGATGCATCTCACCTTTGAAATGTTGTGTTTATGTTTTGTGCTGTGTAGTTTGTATTTTTTATCCTAAAATCTGGATGAACTTGCAATTTACAATCAAGTTTTTTATTCTTCTTAATTTAATTAATAACATTATTTTATATTGTATCATTTATACTATATGAAAATGTTAACCTTTGAAGTTTAAAGTTTATGATTCGATAAATATGCAGAATGGCTTTGTTTAACATTGTAACATGTCTATTGTCTAGCGTCTAGCTTTATGTTTTTTCCACTTTTACTTCTACTTTTCTCAAGTTTAGTTTTTTTCTGTCATTTTTCAATTTCTCTTTCGACGAAAAATACAAAATTCACTTTTATGAGCTATATAATACATAAAATACATTTACAGAGATATAACATGAAATAACATGCGTCTCGTCTAGTTTCTAGTATATAGAGTAATAAGCATAATTGAACAAGTTTTTGTTTCATCTTCAATTTTCTTCTGCAGGTAAGTTTTATAAAAGTGGAACAAAAATCAATTTTCTAATAATTAGAACATTCAATACTCTATACTCTGTACGCCATACTCCATCCATACCTTTCCCTATCGACTATTGCTGCTGAGCCTTGCATTAATATTTAATACAAAATTCATGATTTATGACCCACGTGCTTCAAAATGGAATGACAAGTCTATATTTATTCATACTTTGAATTTTTATGGAATTTTCAATTTTCAATTCAATATCCCATATTTTTTCTTCATTTTATTTTTCATTTCCATTTAACTCCTTTTAATTTTCAATCAACCAGTGATGAATGTAAATAATATACACACATAATACGTATGATATAAGTAATGAGTATACTTAACAGGCAACAAACATTTACGATTTACAATTAATATCACTACAAGCAAAGCAGTTGCTGAATCCAAAAATTCGACTTTTGGATACTTTTGTATGTTTTTTTAAATTGTATTCTTAGAATATATTATATGATTCACAATTATTATTAGTTTTATACGTCACATACGTACAGTCTCTATAAACCATGCGTTAATGTTTCTATTGCAGTTTTAAAATAATATTTAAAAGCATCATCACAACAATGCTGTATTATAATACTTTTTGTGTATTTTGTTGCATATTATACATGTATGTTTTGTAAGTGTAAGTACTTATAGCAATGATGAAAATGGCCTTCTTTCTTGCATTCTTGCACAGCAGTAAATAAACGCGAGCATCCAGCATCCAATAAGTACGAAATACATTGATGTACCATACCGTTTGTCTTAGTTCTAAGTTTTTATATAATATATATTTTATTTTTCAATAATTAATGATTATTTTAGCGCATCAATTTCCCTTTTTATATTACAGCGTGCTTGTTCTTCATACAGACTTCGAAATTCCTTTGTTGCGTACAAGTTGGGAATGAGAAGAAGGCTTTGTAGCACCTATGAAATAAATGGGTATTTGATTAGATTTAAAAAATAACAAAAGTAACAAAATAATAATTAATTCAAAGTTACATAAAACAGCAAAGAGTGAACAATAACTGATTTTCATACATACCTTCAGCCTCAAATTTTTGTAGGCAGTGTCATTGAGGAAATCATATTCTTTTCTTGTTTTTGCACTAAACTCGGAATAGTGTTCCCAATCAGAACCCCAGATTACAAGATTAATATCCAAGAAAAAATGATGATCTTCCATACCGTACATTCCTTCTGTTTTATGTTCATCTGTGGAGTTGGTGACTGAAAGATCAATCAGTTCTTCGACCCTCTTTACCATTTCTGAATTCTATGTTAGTAAAAAAATAGAACATTTTAGGTCATTCATTATTTTTATCATGCTCTTACAATAATAATTGTAGTATTGAGATATGCACAAAAAGGTTAAACAGTTATTTACTTTATCAAGTCCACCTTCGACTGCAAATTCCCTGAGCTTTTCAATACATTTCTCTGCACTGTCCGTCGATTTTGTGTCATAATAAATTCTGTAAATTTTCAATGAATAAATTTTTTTTTACAAAGCTATAAAATACATGTGCACACTCTATACTTTTACAATTATTCAAACTTACGACTGAAAGATGAGAGCCATGAAAATTTCGTAGGGAGCTTTTATAAAGGGTCGTGAGTTTTCAAAATGTTCCAGTTTTAATTCTAAATAGGGCAGGTCGTAACAAATTCGTGGTTGATAAGCGGATCTTATATATTCTAACCATTTTGCATTATTCTCAGCACTAATCTGAAATTCTCCGCAAAATTCAGACCACACTTCTTCTAGTTTTTGGGCACTCATTGTCTCTGCTCCCCTTTCCTTGTTCTATATTGTTGATATTGATTATTTATAGTCAGTTTATTGGATATGTTTTGTATCACGGGAGCTCTAATTTCCTGTGCAGATGATTTATTGATTATATTTTTGATCTTTTAGAGCTTGGGTATGGATTATGGAGATGTAAATGCAACTAGTTGTTTTCCTCTGTGCTCTACTTTTTTTAATTACATGTATATATTATAGACAAACACTGTTTTTTGAGCGTAATAAAATATTTTGAGTTCTATTATTGAATAATACTATCAAATTACAATAAGATTTCCTTAGAATTTCTAATACAAAAATCTGTTTCAAGGAGCAGGATTCCAAGTTCAACTGAACAGCAAAAGTATGTCACAAAAAAAATACAGAGTTTATCAAAGAAATAAAGTTTTTATACTGCTGTGGACAACGCAGTTTACTATTCTATGTGTTTGAGAAAAGTGGGTATAAAAAGTTCAGCAATACCCGAAAGAATGAGGAGAAAATCGATATTATTTTGACACCAACCCGCTGACAATTCAAAGTAATTCTATATACACGGAACACGGGATAAAAACTCACCGTCTCTTTTATGATTATAAATTATACATAAATGCTAGTTATGCTTAACATGTAAATTTTTGTCTGCCATGCCATGTTAAAAATTAAAATGTACATTTAAATTCCATTTTAGAATTTTCATAAAATTTTATGAAGAAAAAGAAAAAAACGTTTCCCTTAAAAAATGCTTCAGAGTATATTTTCGTACACAGTAGAACACATTTACATCGTGTTCATTTGAACTCGGTGTATCGCATAAAAAACGCTAACTAAAATTGTTTTACCTAAATAAATATTTTGTCACAAATTTTTCAGTAATATTATATTTTTCTTGTACCAAAAAAAACTACTCGTAATATAGCATTGACATTATTTGTGTAGTTAAAAACCATTAACTTAAATTCGAAGGATGAAGACCGAATAAAATATGTGTTAGGAAAAAAAACAAGTTTTTTTAGTTGTACCATAATTTTATAATTTTACCTTTTCTCTAGTAAACAGATTGTGTAATAATTTTAATTTATTAATCTAGATACAAATACTAATTATAACTCTAATTAGCCAATCAATCTTCATTTTCAGTACGTCTTTGTGCAAAAATTAAATTGCACAAAATTATTGTGACAGAATAATGTCAGGACCTGACAATGATGACACTTTTCAAGTGTTCTATACTGAGGTATTTTCAAAATTTTAAAACATTTTACAATAACATTTTGTTATAATTCTTCTTCGTCTTTGATATGTACAAGTCTTTTTTTATAAAATGTATAAACATTAATGATATTTTTTCTGTTTGATATGGTGTACGTTTTACATATATATGTATATTGTTTGTGTAATGTTTATAGGTGAAGCAAATCGAGAAGAGGGATTCTGTTTTAACTCCAAAACAACAAATAGAACGAATTCTCCGACCTGGAAGTAGTTACTTCAATTTAAACCCTTTTGAAGTACTTCAAGTTGACCCTGAGTCTACAGTTGATGAAATTAAGACCAAATACAGGCGATTATCAATTTTAGTCCATCCTGATAAAAATCAAGACGATAAAGATAGAGCACAATCGGCTTTTGAAGGTAAAAATTTAGCGTTTATATGAATTTATAAGAAATCAAATTCTTGTATAATGTTATTATGATGACTACTCATGAATTTTATCTAATAAATAAAAGTTTTTATTTTGTATATGTCCATACATAGTTGTTAATAAAGCATGGAAAATCTTAGAAAATGATACAAGTCGTCTCAAATGTTTAGAAGTAGTAGAAGAAGCAAAAGCACGAACAGATATTAATGTAAGTATTAATGTATATTTAGATATTAATGTTGTAAATATTTTGAAATAATTAGTAATTAGTAGTGTTGCTTTTATCTATTTTCTCGTTTTTGTTTTTATGTTATTTTTATTTTGCTCGGACGTATTCTATACTTTGTAATAATTTGATATGCTTACAGATAGTTGAGAAGAGAAAGAAATTAAAGAAAGACGGCAAATCAACTACTATAGATGAAGATGATCCAGTCAAATATAAACATGCTGTGTATGTAATGACTATGAAACTCTTTGCGGATATTGAAAGGAAAAGAAGGCATCAAGAAAATCGTGATCAAGAAGAAAGAAAGAGGAAACGTGAAGACGAAATTGAGGCCGAAGAAAAATTAAGACTAGTGAGTTATTTTCACATAATATTATAAAAATAAAATAGAATAACTGGATAAAACATTATTTATCTATCGTAATTTATAAATGTGGATAATTTACACTATGGAATTTAAACTTTAAACTTGTAATAAATCCATTTCACCTTTTATTTTTACAGGAAAAAGAATGGGCAAAAAATTTTGAGGTAAATATTTTTTTTCAACTTGATCAAAATGTTGTATGTACTCCTTTCATTATGACAATTAAATGTTACATTAACAATCATGTACTGATAAGTGTGTCATTTTCCATTTCACTATTATATTGTTTTAACAAGGTTTTGTATACATTTGAATTTTTCAGGAATCTAGGGAAGGAAGAGTACAAAGCTGGAAGTCTTTTACATCTGGTGGAAGTTCTTCTTCTTCAGCAACAACTTTTACTGCTCCTGCTGCTCCAGCGGCTGTTTCTGGTATGATATTTGATATTTTATTGTTATAAAAAAACTAATTATCGTATAGCTATATGTATGTATGTAGGTATATACTCTTATTTTTTTTCCAGCTCCTTCTCCAGCCAAAAAAGCTAAACCTGCGAAAAAAATGAAAATTTTTCGTCCTCCCAAACATAAAGCTGAGTCAAGATGATTTATTCATAATTTATTTATAGGGTTTATAACTTTTCAATGTTCTCCAATTAATGTGAAGTGAATAAAGCTGGTGGATATTTTGATATGTAAGAAAAAGTTTAGATCATAATATGTACACATTTTAATAAATTTAAATTAAGGCTAGAAGACAACAAGTACTTGTAATGGTGTTAGGAAAAGTTTTAGTAGCCGTACCAATAACCACAATAATTATTATTATTATTATAGTACTTGAAATTTTGTTTGATTAAAGTTGTTTGAAATTTACTATTTTCCACGACTAAAATAATACTTAAGTCGATAGTCTACATAATAATATTATAATGAAAATGATTGAAAGTATGCTGTTTTTGTTGTTTAGTTAAATTTTCTTTGAAATTTTGTCAAACTTTTATTCAAATACACTTAAATCAAATCATATGCGATACTTTTAGCTTTTGTTACGAATGAAAATCTTCATAATTTGTTATAATGATATACGATATGATAATATTATGTAAAATATCACTTAAACTAAAACTTTTATTATGTCTGTTGATTGAATGTTGTATAGAAAAAGTACAAGTGACTAACTTTACGCCATAGTAGAGGTGAAAATCGTCGAAATCTCAAATTTTCAAAAAACCTTCAAAAACCCATTGC
>JAQGBH010002773.1:0-22674 GCA_034698265.1 Sminthurinus aureus
TTCGCTTCCGGAGCCTTAAGCATTTATGCTTTCAAGGCGATATAAAATCGTCCCGAAGGGAGGATTTTTAACTTTATGCTTTCTTTCTGTCTTTCTTCCAAGTCCCACATACAGTCCAGCCTTCAAATTCCGCTCACCTTATAAATATTATTTGAGCATCAAAAATTCAAACCAAACATCATATTTTGATTTGGAAATTCATGACAGTAGCTGCTGCACTTGAATGGTGTAAAGGAGGAAGAGAAGTTCATTTTCTTCGACAATACATATGTACGTAAAGTCCACAACCGCAATTTAACCCCAACTTCTACATTCTACATACATGCGTAAATTTAGATTGAATTTTCTGGTCATCTGGCCATCCCGTTCTCTATTCCCTATTCTCTATCCAGTATACAGTATCCAGTATTCAGTCTATTCAGGAAATAACCTACATCTCATCTCAGCTGGTGGGGGATGCAGAAATCCAAACTCCAAAACAAACATTATGGATTTCCCTTTGCTCAATTTAAAAAGGACTTAGATGCGATTTACTCTTCCTTTGATTTGAGCAGGTTCAATTCTCAATTCTTGATTCTTATTCTTGGAAAAGAGAATCATGACCATATTTCTTCAGAAATACACGTACGCGTACAGAATGAACATAAAGCTCCCAATTTCCTCCAATTCCCATCCTTGTGTAAATAGGAAATGAAATTTTTACAGACTCACCAATCACCAATCGCCAATCACAACACCACTTTCTACTTTTATGACGTAGATACATGTATGAAGTATGAACAAGAAAAGAATACAAGACAAAAATTGGTTTTATTGGCAAAGAGTCTATTTATGGATTATGGATAAACGTGATTTTCATTGACAATGAATAGATTCGAACAATCACGAGTAGGGTTGGGAAATGAGCTAAATGAACATTTCTCATCATTCAGCCTGATTTTCAGATTTGGTAAAGAAAATGCAATTAATTATGTAGATTTTGTGACAATCCTGATATTAAAAATGTGGGGATGTATAAAGTATACAGTGTGAAGTGTACAGTTTATATGCCTAAATTTCCAAGTTTATACCTGCATACTGCACAATATAAGGCATAAGGTACAATACACACATACATGTATTATGTATTAGAAAATAGGAAGGAAATTAATTTAATTGTTTTGATTGATTATAATGTCTGAGAAATTTGGATAGGAAATATTATTATTATTCCTTTCCAACGTCTTCTGTCAACACAACTCCCTCATTATTCATTTCCCATCTAAAGATCTAAAGTCTACAGTGTTCATCCTGACGTGTTCATTTTCCATGGTATTTCTCACTTCAGAGATTTACAAAGTCCAAATCCCAAAACCCCAAAACCCCAAAGCAACTGATGAATTCCCTGAACGTGCAAAAATTGTAATAATTCTTGTTGATCCTTAAAAAATTTTCAATCGTAGTGACAAATATTAAATGTTGATTGGACTTGGACTTGATTTTATTATGTCAACAAGTTCATCTACAAAATTTGTGGAACTTTTAGCACTTTTTGGAACCACCAAAGTTCGTTAGGTGGATAAAAACGTGGACGTTTTTAGTGAATTTACATGGAATATGAGCTCGTTCTAAATGATTGTGGGCCCATCTCATCTAATCCAATAAAAACCAAACCAATCTTTGCATGTACATGTCAACAAAAAGCTATTCATCAGTCAATCATCATCATCATCATCATCATTCTCTATCGTATTTAAAAAAAGGTCGAAATTTATTCAAGTATGTACGTAAAATCATGTAAAAATAGTTGTAATTTTAATAGACACATGTATAATGTATAACGTACACTGGCTCCAGTCATTCATTTCCTCATTCTAAATTCTAAATTGTACAATGTAAAATGTACATGCATGTGTGCATGGTGTTTTAAGAACAGTCAGCATGGAGTATGCAGTATGCAGAAAGTTGACAGAATGAAAAGAGCTTTGTGCAATATCAACTTCTTGATGTTCACATATTAAATTCGGGCAAACAGAAGATGCAAGACGAAAGTCGAAAGACTGGAGAACGGTAAACTGCAGGCTGAGAAGTGGGAAACGGGAAGCTGTGGAAGAAGGAAAATTTAAACTTTTATCCATGCTTTAGTGAAATAAAGAACGGGAAGGAGAAGTGAAAGTGAAGAAAGTTGGAGCAAGTTTTATTGAACGTGACGCGATATGCAAATGCAAGATGTAATCTGTCAAGAACAGAACTTGACTATCTTTTCTCGTCACTTATTTCTAATGTCTCATGTCATTTGGACGTGCGGTTGGAATTTACCATATAAAATGTGCAGTGTACATACGACGTACGAGGGCTAGTCAGTATCCCTCTGGCTTTCTATTTTGTACTTTCTCCTTTCTACTCCCCATTCAGCTCAACTTTTAAACCAAATTAAATGTACAAAATATCAAGGGCTTAGCATCAATTGACGACAAAAATGTTAAACTTGGCCCTGAAAAGGCATCCAAGGCATAAAACTTCAAGTACATTTTCAAACAAATATTTGTTGTTACATAAATGAACACATTTGGTACATTGTCAATTGTCAGCAACAATTTTTCAATATTTTTCAATCAATTTTCCAAGGAAGGGGCCTCAATCTGAATAAAGACGTTTTGTCACACATTCCTTGTACCTGTATTTGCAATGCTCAATGTGTCCTCATAATTGTGCATTGTGCACATCTCAATAAAAAAGTTTGCAATTCACACTCATTTTCACTGATATTAAAAACATTAAAGTGACTGAGTAAGCCCACGGTCACATAACACATAACACACCATATACATTATACATTATATATGCAAATGTATATGGTGCCGTATCAAGCATTTTCACGCTTGTTCATCTCCTGTATTTTACTTTTGGAGCTTCGCACACATCCTCACTCATTTTGTGCATGTAGAATGTAGAATTTAGAATGGATACAATGGCTCTTTCCTCTTCTCCTTTCTCCATTGCACTTGTGACAATTAACCGCTACGTTACTCATCTCTTCTCTTCCACGGGCTCATTACTGCCTGTTTTGCATCTCGGTGTGTTTTCTGCATGTGTAATTCGTACAGTCAAATCATATGACGTGACTATTTTAAACTCGGGCTGAGATTTCTCCTTTTCTCGCCAAGAGTAAAGAAGATATACATGATGTATATTAGGCGCAGACCAGTTCGTCTACTTTCTAAACTCTAAACTCAAAGTTTAAAGTCAACATTTTACAGCTGAGTTTAGAGTATAGAGTATAGAGCATAGAGTGTAACGTCAGGGAGCCCTGGGAAACGCATAACAAACTGCAAGGAAAACAATAGTCTCAACCTTTACTTGCTTTCATTTTATTACCACCTGTCTTATTTTACTCGTTTGTTCCAAATACAAAACACTATGCCTTCTTCATTATTCATAAGTTATATCTTATATCTACAGTACATTATACATATGCAACTACGTTCTAGGTCTGGAAATATATGTACATAAGAAGTTATGAGAAAGAAGTTTGATGAGTGATGACAACTCTCTCTCTCTCTCTCAGTAATAGGTAATAGGATGAAGAATAAAGTCAAAAATCCTCACTTCGTGAGCATTTTATATCGCCTTGAAAGCATAAATGCTTTAGGCTCCCGATGCGAAGCAGAGTATAAGGATTCTACATCGTGTCCACCGTAACAGAACTACTGTAATGTATTTTAAACGAGTTCCAAAAGTCACCGCTAGATGGCAGACTTAAAATGTCCACAGACGGACACGACGATTCCAATACTCTGCTTCGCATCGTAAAAAGGGCTGTCAAATGTCTAAAACCGAAAAGTGTGAAATGCATTTTAATTAAACTTTACCAAATAGTTTCCCGTGAATTGTTTTACAAGAGAGAGAGTGGTTGATGTCTATATTGTACAGTACTTGGAATAGAATACAGTGTGTAGAATGTAGAGTGTAGTGTGTAGAGTACACAGTTTCAAACAGATACTGTTTGAGTTTCAACGTTTGATGCGTTTTGATCTTGTTTTGCCATCAAATTAACATCAAGTAGCAAACACAAAAGTGCGGTAAAGTTATATACTTTGAGTACCAGAACCCGATTTTCGAAGGAAAACTATTTAACCATAAGGCCGTGCTCGCAAATACTGGCAATCGGCGACCGGCAACTTTTAACCTAGATTCTAGATTCTAGATTCTAGATAATACAGACGTTACGTGTTTGGCTTATGTTTAGTGTTTACTGATATTCCAACCACAAGCGTATCAAATGTTTTTGCACATATACCACTTGAGGTTCCACAAGTTAGTTTTTACGGAGCAAAGCTATGGAATCTCCATGTCCGTCTGTTCGTCTATGTATGTTTGTATATGTTGAGTACGCTTCGCGTGGATTACTAAAGTAGGTTGTGCCACCATTTAGTTGTCATCTTTTGAACCACGTAGTAACGCCATCTAGCGGTCTCCTTTTGAGCTAGTTGGTGGTGACATCTAGTAGACAAATTTTAAACCACATATATAGTGGACATTGTTTAAGAATGTAAATCCGTGCGAGCCGAAAGGGGGCCATTCTGTACGGTGGTCATATACAATGCCGTTTTCTAAAAGCCAGCTTCGCACCGGAAGCCTAAAGCATTTATGCTTTCAAGGCGATTCAACATGGTCCAAAAGTGAGGATTTTCACTTTTATTTTACTTTACGGAGAAAACACAATATTTTTAGTTTTCTAAGCATTGCTAATTAAGGGAAAGTACAGATTGCCGTTTTCTGCCATCTTTTCCCAGTTCTGATCTACATATGATGTAAAAATCTAAAAGAAAATTAAAGGTTTGGGAGGATAACGATTCAACGAGAAACGAGGAGGACGTGTATTTATTCACGAAATTACTTTGGCAAACCACATGGCAATATTATTTGATACTTGATACTCAAGGGTGTACATAAGTAAAAACTCGTGTAGTAGAATTCAATCGGTTGAGATAGGATAAATAATGGCCAATTGCTAATGTGCATAACAATGTACATTACAGCTCACTCGAAAAAGTTTCAACTCACTAAATTTACTTGAGGATAGCTGCGGGATTTCTGTGTATTGAAAGAAAATCTCATCTCTGCTTGCTAACTTCTAACTTGAACATTGTACATGTTCGATTGTCTTACATCTGTTGGTATGCAGAAAATTCACATTCACATTTTTTTTCCTTGTTCGCTATACATTGTACATTGTGAACATGTACAAATAGTTCAGTACTTAACTTTTACTTTTTGGTATACAATTCTCGTTCAGACGGTGTGTGGGCGTCTTGTGAATTGTACATTGTACACTGTACACTGTATGCTGTGCGAGGTAAGTGAGCATAAAAACTATTATAATCTTAGTTCTACATTCTACAGCTTTATTTATTAGAATTATCTACCATCTACAATTCAGCCTTGTAATGTAAATGTGAAGAACTTGGCCAAAAGAATTTCAACCATGAATTTTCTTGGAATGTATGTGTTGAGTATTGAGTATTGATGTAATTATCGTTATCGTTATCGTCATTAAAATCAGTTCCAATCCTAAGTGCATAAATCCACTAAATTATTGCCGATATCCAGTAAACACAGTCTACAGTTCCTTCAATACGTAAATTTTTGAGTTTTAAATATACTTTATGCTGCATGCGGATGAAATATTCATATTAATAATAATTATGTTGTTTTTACATAATGAACCTTTTTCATAGAGTTGGATATTATTTCCGAATTATTATTCTTCACTTTAAGAATTTATACACTCAATTCCGATTACTTTACTTAACTTTTCCATCGTGGTTCATCTTTTGTGGTTCAAAGTAAACATGTAGATTGTGAATTATTCACAAGAGACAGGAAAGGATGAAGAAATTAAGTGCACAGGAAAGGCCAATTAGCGGATTCAGCATTTATTATTCCATTATATGAAAATTTATTACTTTATGACTCTCCCATATTTCATATTTATCTATCTGCTCAATCTAAACTCTAAACTAGCAAGTTGTTCAATAAATTTTCCCTCTCTATCTCCGTATTCCATATTCCATATTCCAAATACCACAAATTCTCATAAAACAAATAACACACATAAATGTTATATTTCTGGGGAAACTAGATGTAAACTTTACTCATTTCCTCTCCCAAACTACAAAGTACAAACTACGCCTGTAATCAAGTAGAACTTATTTACATGTTAAATCTGGTTTCACTTTCATTTTATTTTATTTTATTTTATTTCAATGTCATCCAGTTTCATGTGGTACAGGTCACAATGTACAAATTACATTACATTATTTTGGGTATGTCCAATGTCCAAGTAAACGGCGTGAGCAAATCCACAATCCACAAAAGATAAAAAGAAACGTAATGATGTCAAAAATATTTTACACATATCCTAAATGTATATGTTGTATGTCGTGTTTCGTGCATAATTTGAGGACAATTTTGCGTCTAAACTAAAATTATTACAAACAAGGACTAGAGCAAAAACGATTTGTTAGTTGAAATAATTGCAGGCTGCAGACATTTCTCTTTGGATAAAAATTCTTAGTAGACCGAATTTTATTCAAAGACAAAGGTGACAGTTTGCATTTCATCTGTATTTGCACGAGCTGCAGAAAATAGCATGTGGAATAAAGAGGAATAAAATACAATATAATGTCCATTATTTTCATTTATGACAGTTTATTTAAGTTTTATGCATGTTTTGTATGTTGTGTTGTCTGTGTTGTGTGTTGTGTTGGGTGTTTCTGTGTAATCGTATGTGAAATTGTAGCCAATATTTTAACACTGCAAGTCTTGTAATTGCCAAAACTGTAGAGAGTGTAGACTGTAGACTGTAGACTGTAGACCTCACAAGATGAAAAACTATCCCTATTCCTCTTTCTCTTCTTGATGTTTGGATTCTCCTTCAGTTTGTTTGTACTTTCTAGTTGGTACTTGGTAATTTCAATGGATTTACACGAGACAACACATATGCAAGTCTGTTGTGCAGTGTAAAGTATATTGTGTTTTGTAGTGTAGTGTGTAGATAAGCATACTTGTAAAAGAGAGAGAGAGAGAAAGTTTATAGCAATAGAAATGATGTGCCAGCAACCTTTATTGATGCCCTTCCAGTCTTCTACAAGCTTTCACATCCACATAAAAAGAGACATTAATTACTTTAAGTGTGTTCCTATTCCGCCAATTTACGGCACTAATGTGTCATGTGTTCTCCGTACATGATGTAGTGAACTTTTTACCCAGACCTGAGTACAATATCCATCCAAACACACACATGTAGAAGGTAGAGTGTAGAGGTACAATTGTGTATATTTATGTGCACTTGCAATGTGCAATATGCTATAGAAAACTAGCTGTATTTGTATTTTGTTCAATGGCAATGACAATGGTTGAATGTCGGATAGTTTTCTCATCGGTTCACTGTACACTGTACACAATACAGTAAAAGTGGACAAGTACACGGTTTTCCGCTACATGAGCACATAAATGGAGGTACCAAATCCATATTGTTCCAGGTCATTTCAAACTCCAGACTCCAAACGGTGGTATCTATAAAATTGATACGATACCATGTACATACATTGTACAATGTACACTATTGGTACACGTCTCATGGCTCCTACCTCCTAGCTGCCTCCTGGCTATGACTCACAGTTTGGCGATGGACCATTTCTTACATAAATATCTACAATACGGATACAGACACAGATACACACGTGTTTAAGCTCTGCTCCAAATTGTTTTGTGGGAAATAAAGATATAAAATAATTGGTGTGGGAGAGAAACTACATGTCGGCTCTTTAAAGTTACGATATGTTGCTCAAATAAAATCTGGATAGTTTATGGCACATTACAGACCACAGTTCCGTAGTTCCATAGTTCCATAGGTCTATAGTTTCAACAGACTATAGAATATTATGGAAACTGGAGACAAAAGCAAAGGGTAAACGCTCGTATTTGATTTTCACTTGTAAGTATTTAACTGGTACTTTCTACTTTCTACAACTCTCATACATCTGCAATGGCAGTTGACATTATTCCTAAATTGTTCCTTACAAATTTAAATCAAAAATAAACATTGACTTGCGGGCACAATTTAACTCCCATCTCGTAAGTGGCATTTTTTATAAATAAATATGCATGTAGAATGTAGAATGTAGATCGTTATCTAAAAGAATTGATAAAAAGGAGTTTTGTAAATAATAAATAAGATGTAATATGTCCCTTATGAATAACATAGTATGGCGGAAATAAACTTTCCGCTAGAGCTTTCAATTAAATATTCCACATGGGAAAATGTGGTTGAAATTATGAGAATACATCAGTATCAAAATCAACCACATTAGCATCAAATATTTAGGGAACGTTAGTAAAAGGCTCAAGGATGGAATTAATTTTTAATGAGTGCACTACGTCATTATTCTTTAGAACTACTATTCATTTGCTTTTCACTTTGCTTGTCCCTTTGCGGCATTTTAAATTCCAGTTTCCTGTTTCTAGTTTCTAGTAATTGCTATTCACTGGAAAAAGGAAGAGTTTACAAATATGTAAAGACCTTTTGAACTTTACATTGTAAATTTCATGTCATTTCACCCGGGACCACCTTTCACCATCAACCATCACCTTTTTTTCATATTGGGCGTCATCACTATCATTCATGTAAATGTGACTAAATCAATTAATTCTGTTCCAGCTAGACCAAATTTATTTATATGTTGTTCTTGGGTCTTATTTTTGGCTTTTTTATAAATGATCATACTCAAAGGCTAAAATTGATATAAATGTCACAGGTAAGTTCATGAAATGCATAAAATCATAAATCATGTGGTCTCCATCTTCAAAAGGGCAGAAAGAATGAAGAATTAATGACAGTGAAATAGAAATACAAATGACGCACATGAAATTTTGTATTTCACATGCCAAGTAGCAAGTGCACGCCATACAATATTATTGTTTTATGTTGTGTTGTATTGTGTTTGCAGCTCAATGTAAATGTATTTTTATGTGTAGGCAATAGTCGACTTTACAAATTAGCTTGTTGTGCATCACAAATAAATAGCGCGTGCGGAACAAAACCACAAACAACAGCATAATAAATATAAAATATTGTCTGTTTCTCCCTTTTTTATGCTTAATGCATGAGACCCAGAATTTTCATTATTTCATTATGTATTACGTACCATGAGGATGACAAAGAGAAACTGTTGATGGAAGCATTTTTCATCTTTCAACTGTACATATATATTATTGTATATACTATATAGTAAAGGGTAAACAGGATGCATGTAATTTATGAAACAGTTTGAGAAAGTGGGAAACAAGGCAAAACAAGACAATTTGTAATCAAAAGTAGCAAACTAGCAAACGAGGGAAGAAGAAGTGGAAGAAGAAGATGAAGTAGAAGCAAAAGGCACAATACACATGGGGAGCCGTGTAAAATGGAGAAACAGGTGAGCATCAAACATGGCACATAAGTATTAATTACAGCTCTACAAAGTGAATAGACGGGAGAAGGTACACCTAACATTTAACATATAGTGGAGTAGCGCATCTTTCTTCCAGCTTCATATCCACTTGCCATTTCTAACGTGCGGTGTGCTGGTCCATTAATATGACTTGGTAATGGAGACAAATGAGCTCAAACTGTCTATTACCGTCACTTTTCATTAGTTTGTTTACAACATGCTCCACTTCACCAACTGAGACTAGGACCGAGAAAGGAGCAGCACTCGAAACTAAATGGTTGCATGAATCTGCTAATGTTCCATGTTAAAATTAAAATTGTATTATATTATATTATATTCTGTTATACTTTATACTCTCAACTTTTGGCTACACACTACATACTACACACTCAATACTTAACACTCAAGTACTACATAGATACATGAATTTTAGCGGTAATTGAATTTAGTCGGAAAAGCAATTGTTGCACAACACTTTATATCCATTATCCATTTCTCATCATTAATTAATACTAAATACTTTATTACTATTGTTTTTTTTTCTACTATTGTATCGTCCATTGCCCGTCTAATTTAGAACTGGAGGTACATGGGGTAATACAATATTAGATTCGACATTGTAGATTGCAGCTGATTTTGGAGCTGGACTTGAAGTTCAATTGAAAGTTGATCTTTAATAGACAATTTACACTTTAATCAACTCTTCTCTTTCAATTTTAATTTGTAATCCGTTCCTCCACCACTTTCCAATTTTAATTTGATACTCTCGTTCAAATTAATCAAAGGAGTACCCAGCCCTTCTATATTTCACGTGCATACAGCATACATACAGTGTGTAGCCGCATCCAGATAATTTTTAAATGTAGTTTGTCGTTGTGGTGTTTTGGCCTTCTCTCTCCAATCTTCAATTTGCACATCAGCACATCAGCACATTAACACTGTACACGACTCAACTGGGGTTTAAAATATTGTATATGTTTCAGTATTCAATATTCAGCTAGACTTGACTACAACAAGTATAAAATAATGCTAAAGCTAGCAGAGTGAGCTACTATACTATTTTCATCGAGTTTCCTAGTGAAATTTCCGGATGGTGCAGAAAATTTCCAAATTTACAGCTACTCTTCCGTCACGACTAAAAGGTTAATAGGTACAATGTACAAAATATCAGATTTTAATTAATAAAAGTTACGCCAACCACCACCATCAACTTGAGCCTAACTTATCTAGGCATTTTTATGCTTCACGGGAGCTAACAGTGGAGAAACGAGATTTAATTTGCTCTTTCAATTTCTACTGAAACGAACCCTTTGACTATTGATTATGTACAATAAAAGTTAGGGAGTCGTTTAAACTTTAAAGTTTCAGTTTTACCTTAGCTTTTTCCGATACTCCATACATGAAATACGTATAGACATAAGACATAAGGCAGTAGTTTTACGATAAAAAAAATTGAGATGAACCTGCAGGCAGGTTGGAGGAGCGAAGCTCGATGTTTTGCGTCGTATCGAGGTGATTGCTGGTAAATTTATGAGTACCGTCCAAAAGGCTAATACTGTACAGCGACCTGTAATTTTCCGTTTCTTTTCTTAATAATTCAGACAGGTTAAAAGTTACGGAAACGAGATTTGGTACTATTTTAGACCAGACATTTCTTCGTTTAATGATACCAAGAAACCGAATTTTGGTTGTCGCATTTAATTGTAATTAAGTAAAAGGTGCGCCGTGTAATACTGTACATGGGCAGGCTAATACTGTACACTTGCACAAAATTATTAATAAACAACAGAAAAATAGTCGCAGACCACTAAGCAATGATAAAATCAATAGCTTTATTCAACTTATAACTAAATTTGTAGTTATTTGTTTATAAAATTGTTTAATTGTGCCTTAATTGCGATTCAAATAAATCGTAATTAAGTCTGCGTTACTTTAATTCCAGTTGGTCAAAATTCATTTTTTTAACAATTTTATACATCTTCACATCCCAATCAATCATTTGAACAAAAAATATGATCCATTAGAGCATTTAACTATTCGCAATTAACTCTAATTAGCTTAATTGCAATTAAAGCTGCTCTCCAATTTAAACAAAACATAGCTTTAAAAGTCAAATTAATACTTACGTTCATGTGTAACATGATTTTTTATCATTTTTAGTTGGTATTATTGGATAATTATCTCAGAAACAACAAGAAAGTTCATTTTCTTTCCATTTTCCTATGTTTTACATGGGAATACATACTGTACAGTATTACCCTGCATCTGAAAAAATATTAGGTGCTTTTTTAAAAAAATTGTCAAAATTCGGAAACACGACGGATAAAAAAACTAAGCATACCGTTTTAAAGGGGATTGCTTAAAGTATAAATGATTTGAGTTTCATAAACTTTAAATTAGTTTTAGTAGTATTTCTAGAACTCTTTGTTGGAAGTGCAAAAACGACGAGTTTTTTTACTTTAACTTTGAAGCCTTCTGTAAGACAAACTAATAATAATTAAAGGTCAGCATTATTACTACGTTAAAGGCCATGCTTTAAAATACTGTTGGAGGTTTTGGCGGGTTTTGAAACGAAACAGTACGTTTAAAATAAAATGATGAATCAGAAAAAGGAGGTGTACAGTATTACCCTGCCCTGTACAGTATTAGCCTACTCTACGGTACAGTCTATAATGTGTGCGTATGTCTGATGTACGAATTGCGAAAAGTACACATTTATATATATTATGAAACAATATTATGATGTACGATTTACAGATTTTTTATTTGTACAAGTTTCATTCAGTTTTCATGAACAAACTTTATGGAATAAAAATTTCTTCCTTGTGCGCAACAACTAATGTTGAATTTGTTCATAATAATAATGTTTTGTTCATTTAAAAACGATAAAGTTGCATGCGGAACTTACAAAATTCATCACATTTTTGCTATTTTTTATTCGTTCACAAATGCTTCCTACCTTTTATTGAAATATTTGCAAAAAGAAACGCTGTACAATATTTTTCAAATGTAGATACTTTCACCTCAAAACATGTATGTGGGGTCAAAATTGACAAGTTTTTCATGAACTATTATGGACGGCCACTAACAACAAAAAGGGAAACACACATTTTCCTGTGGGTTTTGTATGTGATTCCTTATTTTATCAGAATTAGATAACATGTAACAAAGAGTACACTCTGTAGTATTATTTTTGTATATTCTTTGTACGTTATTGGTGAATAACAGTATATGTAGTAGGAAATTTAACTCATATATAGTCTATTGTTCTTTTAGAGATAGGTGTATATCTGTTTGTATTGTTCATGATACTGTTTGTACTACGGTATAAAGTTTGCACAGTACATTGGAAACATCGTAAAATAAAAGAGTGAGACATCTTTTCATAATTTTATACAACGGAAGACATATTATTATACTGGGAAAAGCTATCTTTTTTATGGAGCAATGATAGATATTGTATTATTATATAAATATTACCGACCATTTGCTAGTCATTTTTAGTCACAAAGAAAGTATGAAGTTGAACAAAACAAAAACTTTTTCAACGGAACGTGTAGAATTAGATAAACTTTATGATTATTTATCATAAAGTAAATTTTATGTACATGGAGTGTGTATTCAGTATTCAGTAATGTTCACCTAAAGTGTTTGTCGAAAGGTCAACGTTTGGTGTTTGGTATACAATGTGGTATCTACTCGTATGTCGTCTACCATGCATTGTTTGGTATAAGAGGCAAAATAAATCAGATGAGATTAGCCTACATGCGCAAATGTCTATTCAGATACTGTATTTTAATGTAATGGCAAAACCATTTTGATCAAAATGTGTACAAAAAGACCACCATGTATTTTGTAAAATAGAGAGGAACTATGCTATGATCTTAACTCTACCAGTTGAAGTATACATTACCAACTTCATATCATGTTACAATATGAATTTCTATTTGAGTTTTCTATTTCACATAGTACTTCTATATTACAGGAATATTGTACAAAGGATGCCGTAAGCTACCACGTTCTTTGTACAAGATGCTAAATGACTTATAATCCTGAGCTATTGAAAAGGTCAAGTCTTGACGTGCGTTTTTTTCACATGGTAGTGGTAAATCTACATGACAATTTCATAGAAAACATAATATTATCATATAGAGGATCATCTCTCACCAATGTTTTTTTTTTTGTAATAAAGAAGATCTTTTTAAGTACAGGATTACTAACAAGTGTATATATGTATAATAATATTATATTATACTTTATACTACATGCAATAACAGGAAGAAAGTGAGCACTTTATACACATAATATATAATATATATACGAGAAATAGCTACGTAAATATGCAAGTGATTATCATTATTGTAAATTATAATGGTATAATAATTTTGTGTGTATATATCTATTTGCAATCTATCTGCAATTTGATATTATGCATTACGTAGACATTACAAAATATAGCCTTTTTTATATTGCAATATTTTTCATTTGTAGATACACATCCTTCGTAACCTAATGATATTATTTCTATGTAAAATGTAAAATAATTCTGAATTCTCCACGTTGTTTTCATTAAGTAACATGAAATTTTCGATGCAGGCTGTTTTTACTCTACTTCGTATTCTCCCTTTTACGATGTAATCATTTGTAAAATTTTAAATTATCATAATTCGACGACACAATTGTTTAAATGTGTCTAATATATAACGGGTGATATATGGTGTTAATGGGTATATTATGTATAGTGTTCTATAAAATGTATATATAAACTGCTTCAGAAATGGTATTTCTTGTGGATTAATATACTTCTTGATGTTCATGTACTGATATACTATGTGTGCAGTTTATGTCATATATTCTGCACCGAATGGTTTATGTGTACATGGATGTTTTGAAAAAGGTTGATTAAGATATTTATCTATATATTTATCACTCAGTCATCTATTTACAATTTGACATTGTATTCTTGTAGTATATTATATATTATATAATATATTTTTCTTAAGATTGGGTAATATATGGGATGCAGCTGTAGGAAGCTTATGAAACTTGTAGAATCTAGCTTGTATCATAATAATATTGTTTAAATTTGAAATTTAATTTGTACGTATTTAGGACACGGGTAGGAGAAAATTATGTCAGCATGAATTCTACATTAACAGAGACGGTAAGATGTTTTATCTGCTATTTGCTCTATCTAGTGAAAACACTTAAAAGTTTAGCTTCTAAAATAAATTTCTAGTAAAAGAAGGTTTTTATTAAACTTTTATAATTTGAATGTTTTGTATCAATATGAAATATGTATATAGTATAATGTAATACGTATTTTATTTATTTTATTTTATCTGAAAAATGATAAATTTATGGGTTATTTTTATACAAAAAAATAGGTTATACTAGATTATGAGGATTTCAATGAATCTTTTCTCACCTGCGGTACATGCCTATGTCAGTATGATGGAGGATCTGAAAGAACACCCAAACTTCTACCCTGTTCGCACACTGTTTGTTTACATTGCTTAGGTATTCAAATTTAAAAAAAAAAAGAAACCCCAAAAATTCGTCCTACAGAAAAGATGGAATAATTTTTGAAATTTTACTAAATAGAGACGTTAATCTTGTATGTATTTTTTTTGACAGGTCGAATCGCAGCTGCTGCAGTACCCAGTACCAGTACACTTTCATCAACATCGTCGACTCCACGTGCAGAAGCTTCTGCTACATTTCGATGTCCTATTTGTAGAGAATTGATTACGGTACCACTTTTGTTATATCATATATCGAATTAAGGATACATGAACACAACATAGATCATAATAATATAGTATCATAATTAGATGATAAGTAATATCACAAAAGAATATCGAAATACACCATGATGTGGTTTTTGTATGAGTTTAAAGTTGAAATATTACATAATTTAAAAAAGGTACCACGAGGCGGTGTTTCTGCTCTTCCTCCATCATTTTTAGTTAATCAACTGTTGGATTTGATGGCTTCACAAAGACGGGAAATCGTACCAAAATGTTACACACATACAAATCAGGCACGCAAGAATTAATTCAAATTGATGGATTTCAAAATGTTTTATACATTATCATTATTGTACATTATTTAAAGATAGACAATGTGTAAGGTGTATACATGTAAGAAAGGAAAGTATGTGTAGTAATATTCAATTTGATTTGTTTTGTTTTTTATATAGGAATTACTATTTTGTGAGACATGTGATTCAGTGTTCTGTGCAATATGCGTTACTTCACCTCATACTACCATGCAGGCCGGTGATCACACTGTCATTCCCTTTTCGATTGCAATAAAAAGAATGTCGGAAATCCTTTTGTATAAAGCCAATGAATGTTTAACTAAGGTACAACATTAGGTTTTAGGATTGAGAAAATTGTTATTATTATTTTGTAAATTTTGAGTCTGTTAAGTTTAAATGTTCTTTGTAAGTAACAGTATATTTTTTCAACACTGCACTCACATTATTATACAATGTAGTACGTGCCGTAACGGAAAACAAACCAATTATTATTATTATCACTTAATTATAATTATTTGGATATTATCTTGTTGTTGTTTAGCTTGATGAAGCCACAGAAAGTGTTACGGAAGAAATGAGAAAACTGGAAACTGCAGCAGATTCCGCCTGTGCCGTAGCAAACAAAGCATTTGAAGAAGCAGTTCAACTCTTAGAAAAACGACGGCTTAGTTATGTAAACAAAATTAAAGATGTTGCGAATACAAAGAAAGAAAAACTAGTAGAACAATTGGAGTTAATCAATAAAGAAAGAAAACAAGTGAGAGACAGCTGCGAAGGTTTAGAATATCAAGTGGAAGTGCGTCATATTACTAAAAAAATCTCAGAATTATCATCACAACTCGATTCTTTTAGCTCTCTACGCCATCCGCGAGAGAATGCCCACTTGATTTGTTTTACAAATAGGTAAGCATAAAAATTGAACACTGAATACATAATATAATATTAATACCGTATCAAAACTTTAGTAAAACTGTAAGATGAAAAATATAAAGTATAAAGTATAATATATGCCATGTAAAAAAAGGATGATATAAAACTTGATTATTTTATTTTGAAAGTGATTTGCTTTCATTAGAAACTGCTATTGCTACGACCATTCGTACTTCTACCACCTTCCCTCCTCTTTGTACTATTCGAACAGAACCCGAAAGTCTTTTATGTGTTGGAATTGAAACGGTTATTCAACTGCAAACACGAGACTATCATGATCAGTTGAGAAAAGAAGGTAATGCACTTTTTTACGGTCAAACATGTAAAATGAAATGAAACTGATCTATTATGTATTATGTAGTGATCCACTATATTATTATTATTATTTATTATTCTGGAAAATCCATTTTAATATAGTTATACATTGTAAAGATTATGTTCTAGATATAAATTTATTTTATGCATGTCGTTTTTTTTATGTAGGCGGTGATCCTGTTTTAGCTTGTATTACTCTTCCAAAAGGAGGAAAATGGTCGTCAACCATTAATAATGAAGTTACTGTGGAAGATAATGATGATGGTACTTATTTGATAAAATTCATGCCAGTTGAAGTTGGAACATATAATGTTAATGTGGAAATTTTCGGGAGGTCGATACACGATGGTTCTTTTTTGGTTGAAATTGCTGAGCATAATAATCCGATCAAAACGTCAACATTTTTTGAAGGTATGTGTTTCATTTAAAATATATATACATAATTTGAAGGAACCTGTAATATGCAAGAATATATTACTAAAGTTTTTAAAAATCTTTACTACAACAAAAAGTGCCAACGCGTAAATGTTGAGAAAAATTCTGAATGCAAGGAATTGTAACATTTTATTTTTTAGGAGTCCAACTCTGTCAACCAGTGTCCGTCACCAAAGGAAAAGATGGGGAAGTTTATGTGCTGGACACAGGAAACGCAAGAATTGTGGTAATATCACCAGGTGGATCTGATCAAGGAATTCAGTTTAAAAGAGTTATCCAAAATGAGACATTGGAAGGTAGAAGCTGTACTGGAATGGCTTATTGTCCACAAACCGATACCATCGTGGTTGTCAAGTATGTCATTAGTCATTATAGATATAATTCATGAATACTTAATTATATTAGGCGTCATTAGTTAATCATTATTATTATTATTATTAGTAAAACTCATGTAGTTTTAATAAAAGTTTAGTACAAGTTTAAGGTGCCATGCATTACATATTATTGTATATATACACATATAAATATGTGGCATAGTGTAAACTTGTACTGGGCTTATGGAATAACATGAGATATACATATAACAATTAACGCGAATAAAATTGCGTTTTCCCGTAAATTATAAACTGAATTGGTTTTTTTTAGCTGGCGATCAAAGCAAGGTAATTTGATTATAAAATACCTGGAATGAAATCATGTTTAGCTGGGAACATGACATGTTTATTACTGCTGTAAAATTCAATTTAAAATTTTGAAAATAGCAAATAATAATATACAATATAATATATACATTATGCATACAGTGACTTTGATTCGATCATTTGAATTTTGTTTTAAAAACAGTCACCAAAATGAACATTTTTGATGGTACAACAGTGGAAAGTTTCACACATACGGAGTTTCAAGAACCAATAGGGATCTCAATTGACGGTTTCTAATTTTTTTTTTTTCGTTGTATTAAATATATGGATATTGTAGAACATTTTTTTTACAAAAGTATTGTTTTAAAAATAAAGCTACTTATAAATGATAAATCACAACTCATAAGTGACAAACTTGTTTGTAATACTAATATCGTCTGTTGTATTAATTTTTGGTGTAATTTTCAGGAAAAGGAAATATTTATGTAGGTAAGAAAAATAAGAATTATTTTTCTTAAATAAAGAAAGATTTGACTGAAGAAGTGTCGGTCTGTGTTGGAAGGTCACATTTCCAAAAACAAGAAAGTAATACAAAATTAACTAACTAATTAATAAATAATAATAATAATAATATTTTTTCTCTTTAGCTGACAATGGAGGTGGTGCCATCATAATATTTGATTCTCAAAGTGTCCATAAACAAACTATTAAACGTGATAATTTTAAATTACTTGGAGGGGTGGCAGTTGCTCCGGATGGAAAATTCATTATTGTAGCAGACATGTCTTTATTCATTTTGAGTGAAAATGGAGGTGGTGGTGTACAAAATCCAACATATATGGAAAAAGAAATCAAAGTCCCCGGAAAAGGACGTTTTAATGGAGTTTCCGTTGATGAGGATGGAATAATAATCGCTACTAGAACAGAAAAAACGCGAAGTTTTGTACAAGTTTTTAAAAATTATAACTGTATTACTACTGTTGATAGTTATAATTCAAAATTAAAGCGTCCTAGTGATGTAGCTGTAGTTAGTCATAAAAATATTTTAGTGACAGATCTATGTGGATGTGTCAAGTTATACCGATATAAATAACACGCACATTATTTTATTTCGTTAATTTTCTAACACGTTGAATTTTTTTCTTAAACGACATGGAAGCGACTTTTACTTGTAATGTATAGGGTTACCTAAGTACTTACACTATTACACTTTTCCCAATGTTATTTACTTTAATTTATTTACATTTCGTTTTTTACAAAGTTTTTTATATTGGTTATGGTAGAGAATGTTTACATGTAGTTTTCATGAAGAAACCTAGTGAAAAGAGTCTAACGATCGCCATGAATGTTCTTAATGCATTGTAGAACTTAGAATAGTACACCAGCGTTTAATTACTTTTAATATTAAATAAGTTTGTATTTATTATTGTTTTAGGCTGAAAAGTATGCATGCGTCTTTTGCATCGTTTTAATAGGTGAAAGTTACTCGTCGTGTAACATTTTTCCGAAATCTAATTACCTAGTTATAAAAACAATTTGTTTTGTATTTTTTATGCGTGTTACCAAATTGGAAGCCATAATGAAGCATATATTATGCGTGTTTAGTTTGTATATTGTGCGATCATTGTACCAAATATATAAGAAGCGCATGTAAAATTAGCATGTATTTAAACAATCCAGAGATCGACCGATGATGTAGTATGTATAAATTTTAAATATATATTCGTAACTGCATAACAGTAATATATGTAGTATAATGTAGTTTTACGGTATACTGTTTTTGCTTTGTATTAATACTACAGTGTACTGTAGACTACAAATATATAGAATGAATAATGGCTCCGATGTGCATAATGTTTTATATTATGGTATGAAAAAATTTGTTTAAAGAAGATTATCATAGAGTCAGTAGTTCAAAAGTTCTCATGAGAATACACTATATAGCTGCATAAAATATAAAATATAAATTATAAATACACGATAAATACTATTATTGTTTGTGTGTACACACACATATATATATTTCAACCATAATAGGTTATTTTTGAATTTTTACAAACTACAAAAGCTACATATTCGCATTCAAATTGGGAACTACTAAAGGTGTTTTTTTACATATTTAATGCCTGCGGGGTCCTTAGTTACGACGAGGAATGTACTTATACGAAGTTTAATATCGGTAGATGTATTATTAATGTAATGTATATTATATGTATAATAATACTTATTATTTATAAAATAATAATTCAAGTTATTTATTGTTATTTTTACTTTGGTTGCCATTTTTTAATTATATAATAGTATTTATAATAGTACTTATATTATAATTTGTAATACTGTTGAAGAAATTATACCATACTGACGTAAGTACAATTTACTCCAATATAAAGTTATATACAGATTATACTGATGTACTCAAATGTATACGGTTTTTTCATTAAAAACAATGTAAATTTCTACCATTTTATGCACTGAATTATAAATAGTGTATATTTTGTCCACATTTCGAACCTTCACCCTATAGGCCTATAGCAATCGAGTTGATCAAACATTGTTAAATAATATTATGTGTACTTATTATAATATGCGTCAAAATTTGTCTTATATCAGCAACCAGAAGTGTGGATTGAGTATAATATATATATGTAAATCGCATAATGCAAGATGCAAGTATGTACTTCAATATTATTTGATGGTTGTGTATTTTTTAATGTATTTGATTATATATTAATTATTATTATAGCTTTGCTTAATTTACCAGTACATATATCGTACTTACACACATACTGAAAATTACAGAGACAAATAAAATACATAATGATGAGAGATAATAACTATAAGAATATTTATTATTTTAGTGAAAAAACTACTGAATGGACTGTAAAGAGCCACATAAAAATAATTGCATGCTTCATGGGCCGAAAAACGTGTATGGCTTTTATGACTTTTACATATATATGTCTAAAACGAATTTCAGAATTGTAAGCAATGCTAAATATTATGATTACTACAATTAATTTTTTCACATTATAATTGGATGATACATTGTTTGCATGTGTTTGTAGACATTACATATATATATATTACATACTTACTTGTATTGAAGTGAAGGTGGAACACAAAAGTAAGTATGAATCTACATTATTATAGAGTACTAGTTAATAACTCTTCTGGTGATCTTTCATGATAAAATATTATTATGAGTACGAAAAATAAGAAGTACTTCAAACTAATGTGAAGAGAGTCTCTTCAAGAGACAAACATGCTTTCCTCAAGGCTTTTGCGAATTTGCGTCCACAGTTTTACAATCAATAATAACAACAATAATAACGAAAAAGGATAATAATATTATGTAATAACGATAAAGAAACAATGCAAGTAAGTACAACAAAGGGTAACTTTATGGTGTACATTTCAATCTATATTCTCCCGTATGAATGTCAAACTAATTTTTAAATCTGTCTGAAAAAACAAACTGTTTTTTTTTTGTGGGAGGTGGGAAATGTAGCACAGTACATTATATAAATACTGTAGTACTCACTAAATACTAAAAACGCTCAAATCCGTAGCTCAAAGAACTCCAAAGCAGCCTTTTTCTAAAGGAAATGAACAACAAAAACTCTTCTAAATGTCTGCGAATGCATGCCTTTTCACATTGTAAAATACAAATTTTGAAATGACAAAAATATTTAATTATCCCCTGTTTTATTAAATAAATCAATATACTATACGACTGCGATATTATTATAATATTATATTATCTACACAAATATCCTTATCATATGTATCACAATTGTATTTGTATTGTAAAAACTTTGAAAAATGAAATATCATTATTTATTCAAAACTTGGTACATGTATATTATTATCTCAACTAATTAAGGATTATGTACATTATATGTGTGTTCAAAAACAAAGAATAAATTAGTACTTATACTATATTTAGTATATAGTATATTATGCACGTATGGAATAATTTTTTATCTCTACTGTTTGATTTCAAAATTAGCATGATTCATTTTATTTTATATTTTTTTTTATAAAATGAGATACATAAAAGTACAATAATAAATAATTTTGGTGAGAAAGCACAAAATATTATAATTTATTATACAACTCAAACATTAGAATTACATAATCATCATCATAGTTTCATATCTTCCGTTTGTACTTCTATTATAATAATTAATAATGTATAATATACACACAGTATAGAGTGAAAAATTAGTTTTATAATGCATACTGAATAGGAAAATTCAAAACTCATTTTACATATGATACTAAAAAAGATCATAATACATATATATATATTTGCTTGACATGGATCTTCTTCGAAATTCAGCCTATATTACTGTATAATATGATATTAAATGTATAAATAATGTATTTTATTCGTACTTTATCTGATTTATCTCATTATTGATAGACAAAAAATTAGCAAACAATTTCCCTAGAATAATCTATTGTTTATGATTTATGATCCAAAACTAGTAGCCACGCAAGTATAGTAATATATAATATATAATATATCATGAATCATATGAAAATGGAAGTAGGAAAAAGAAGAAAGTCATAAACATTACAGTAGTATAATGATCTTAAATTTTTAATTATGGATGGTATAGTATCTCTGTATATATATAATATTATACCAGTTTTTATGTAGAAAATGATTTGTATTTATAGAACGACATTACACACATTCCAAATGATAATTTATAAGATGGTTATACATGTAATATATTTCATTTTTTCTTCTTTTTCTCCTTACTTTCAGGAACTTCATTTTCTCCTTCCGGTCGGGGTGTTTGCCAGTTTAAGGGTTTCTTTTTGT
>JAQGBH010002774.1:0-22672 GCA_034698265.1 Sminthurinus aureus
GTAATAGCCATTTCTCTTAGCCAGAGTAATAGCCATTTCTCTTAGCCAGAGTAATAGCCATTTCTCTAGAGCGTGACTCAGACACCGACGCCATCGGATACGGATTTTATAAGGGTGTTGGATAATAATAATACATACATTTTGAGCGTTTTTCCGCCGGACGGATACTTGTAATTAATATAAATTTTTCGCCAGTCCTTTTTATGCCTACTTTTTCTCGTTCGCTTGTTGTTTGTTTTCCCTTCCTTATTAAATTTTTACATATGTGAATTGTGGATGATGAAAAACTTGTTTAATACCCCCCAAAACCCAGAGTTTCTTTACTGTTTCTTGACTGTTGATGTATGCATGAAAATTCTGGTTGATTGAATCAAAATACAGCGGTAAAAGAGCTGAGATAAATACATTCATGACCAACTATAACACATAACAAATACCGCATGCGGAATGCCAAGCGTCGCAATAATGTACAATGCAAAACTACAGATAGTTTAGGTAAAAACCGTAGATACCTTTGAAAAATGTACAGAGACGTTGCGATTGTGATTGTGCCCGTTATTTCCCTAACCATATAGCCATTATTATGATCATGGTCATGTTTATGGATCTAATATTTGTAAGAAATTTCCGTACTCATTTCTCTCTGTCATTTGTCCACAATCCACAATCCACACATGCAATACTCTGCAACTTACAACTTATGTACAACCCACCAGCCAAAATGACAATGACAATGGCAATCGGCAATCGACACATTATGTAACTGTACGCCATATATTATACGACATACATTTTACCTAGTTATGTGTATTATTCCATTATATAAAAAACATCTAGGGATCTAGGGCTACGAAAACAGCTATGACAACGGCAATGACAACGACAACGACAACGAAAACGACAACGACTACGGCGACAGTAACTGCTTGATATCCGTGTTTCTCCTCTGTTACAAGTTTGGAGTTGGAAAATCGAGACTCGAGATTCTTGCAAATCTCTCTCTATTTCCTTTTCGTTTTCTCCGTGTCTTTTCCTTTTCTTTGCGCATCCGCGCTCCGAATGTAGAAATCTCCAGTGAATGTACTAGTGTACTAGTATACTAGTGTACATGAATGTATTTGGCCAAGACATGAAACCATCCTCGTCTTCACTTCCTCCTCGTGCATGCCGACTACTGACTACTGACTACTGTCTACTGTCTACTGCCTACTGAATTCAGGGTCTAACTCTACTACCTACTACCTACTATCTACTATACTGACTACTGACTGACTGGGACAGAACTGCCGGAAACTCCAACTCCTATTCCAATTCTAGATTCTAGTGCCAGTTCCAAAGGTTCGTCACTCCTCATTCTTTGTCCGGTCTCCTCCTGAGTGAGTGCAACTTGATAGCAGTCCAGTCCACAGCAGTCCGCACTGCTCTTTTCTTTACCTAGTTCTTCTGCTTGACATCCACGATACAAAATATTGAATACAGAATAATAGTACACGTTGTCATCTTTATCTTCATCTTCTGAATTAAAATCACAGTGAGGAAATATTCACCAAACTGTTACCATTTTCATCCCTCAAAAAATACAGTCAAAAGTATCATCATTATAATAATTACCTATTATTATCTTATTATATTAAGTGATTGAAAATTGACAAAAAAACATAAAAATCCCTTACAACTTAATCTCAACACTCTTCCCAAATAAAGCAAAAACATAAACATAAATACAAAACTATTGGTAAAAACTTGTGCAGTGCCGGAAAGTGAAAAGAGATTAAAAAACTTATTTATACAATTTTAGCAGTGGTCTACATTAATAAAAATCCGTATCATAATCACAAACTACTATACAAAAAACCTACTCTCAAATTTCAAATATAGGAAATAAACAAAAATATCTATCATAAAAAGGGAAAAGCTCGTTGAACAACAGAAAAAGGATCACAGAGAAAGACGGGATTTCGGACTCGGAGCAAGTGCAACGCTAACGTTAATATAAACAGAAAACCGAGAGAGAGAGAGAAAGAGAGAGAAAGAGAGCAAAATAGTGGATTTAAAACAGGAAGAGGAAATAAAAGAAAAAAGACTTTAATTTCATCACATTTCATATTTCATCCTTTCATTTGTTTTCATTCTGCTCCTACTTTTTATTATAGTGCAAAGACTCAAAGACTCAAAACTCAAATTCAAGACTCGAAACTCTAGACTCGAAACGCAAGATAAAGAAAAAGAAATCCTTTGTTTACTTAGGCGGTGGAAAGGAGAGGAAAAACTAGAAAACTAACACAAGTGTAAAGTGTAAGAGAGCAGACCAACCACGGAGCAGTGAAAGTGAAAGGAGGCTAAAAAAACTTGTTTTTTATCAGTGCTCTCTTGTCATTCATTTCATGATCATTGTCACCATCACCAACGCGATCACGATCAGCATCGACATGAACATGAGCAAAGTTATCATCTGGTAGAGAAAGTAAAAGTGCAAGGTTGGTTTTTGGTTTTGTTCCGTAGACATCTCAAGCAGAGACATGATATATTCTATAATATTCTGTATTCTGTAATATTATATGAATGATATGCATTGATTTTATAGTGAATATTACTTGATTCCCCATATTCTGTATTTGTGTCTTGTGTCTCCATTAGAATTCCAAATTCCGAATTCCAACAGTTATAGTATATTCGTATATGCCTACATTTGATATTGGGAAAGGAGTAGTGAACAAGATTCAAACTTTTTCAACTGAATAAAAACTGGAGATAGAGAGATAGGAGACGAGACGGTGTGTCACTAGTCACCAGTTACCAGTCACTATTCCCCATTCAGTATACAGTATACAGAGAAAAATAGAAAAAAATACCAGAAAAGGAAGAGGATCGAACAACTGACTATTCCGTACCGACTGATGCCAATACCATTGCATTGCCAATGTGAATGCCAACAACAGAGACAGAGACAGCAACAGCGACCGTGCTTCGCCATTCGCATTGCCAAAGCCAAAAGGAAAATCAGTCAAGAAAAAAGATAGTGGAAGAAGAAGCACAAGAAAAATAAGAAGAAAAAAGAGCGAGCAAAGAGCTGCAAACTGAACTCAACTCTGCTCAACTCAACTCAACTCTAGACTCTAGACTCTAGTGAAGAGAAGAAAAGAGAAGAGAGAAGTTTCCCAAAGGTTTTTTCTCCTTTCTCTTTTTCTCCTTTTCCATCTCTTTGGTATGTTGAAATAGGAATTTTCTTCAACTGTCTCCTGCTCCTTTGTCTTCCTGGTGCCCCTCAAGGGAGATTGTTTGTGTGTGTAAGTGAGAGGAAAAAATAGAGAGAACAAACTCAAACTCCTCTTTCTCTCCCTCCAAATTCTACACTTTAGATTCTACACTCTACACTCTAGACTGTACACTGTACAACGTACTTTTTACTTTCACTCCTTTTCCCAGAATATATATTCCATTCCTCACACTTTGCAGCCCAGTTTAACTCGTCAATGTAAACAGCAGTCAGACGCAGACGAGCAGACTAAATATATAAAAGACACGACATTCACCCACCAACCAAACAACCAACCAACCAACCAACTACTTTCAAACTCGTACAAAAAACACAGATCCAAATCCACATCCAGACTCAAAGCCAAAGTCAAAGTCAAAGTCGGAGTCGGAGTTGGAATCAGAATCAGAATCCGAAGGAGAGCGACAAAGAAAGAGAACCCGAAAGCACTGTTATATGAATAAAAACAAAGGTCTCATTTCCACTTGTCTATTTACTCATTTAACTAACAGACAGGCACAAAGAGAAAAGGAGAAAATCAGCCAGTCAGTCATGAGTTTTGAGCCTTGAGCCTTGAGCCTTGAGCAAAATACAGACCCAACTATAAAATATAAAATCAGCTCGAGATCAAAATCCAACTTGAAATTCCTATGCAAACCGTAACTCCAAACTCTAAACTATAAAGTCTAGATTCTAGATTCTAGACTCAGCTGAAAAAGTAGCTCATGTGCAAACTTGATGGGAATTTGTACCAGTGTTATTTGTTCATAATTCATAATTCATAAACCAAAATACCACAAAACTAATACTCATTCTGATTATAATAGTTTACCTTGATCCACTGTACAATCTACAATCTAGACTCTAGACTCTAGACTCTAGACTCTAGTGAATCGGAGGAATAATCATTGACAATTATATTATTATTACTATTCAAATATTGACTAAACCTGGATCGGCTCTCTTTGAGTCGTTGAGTGCAAACCGCCAAGGATTATTAATTATTAAATCAACAGTCAACAACATAAACTGAACGTTTATCTCTAGTTCTCTAGTCCGTTCCTTACCACAATCAACTATCAAACTAATTGGTAATTGGTAATTAGTCAAGCCTGGGATAAATAATAAATAGTGCTTAAACAATACAATAAAAGTTAAAAGTTACCAGGCAGAGACAAATTTAAAAACAACAAACACAATTTGTAAAAAAGGTGTTAGTGATAATTGTGCGTGCGTTTCTGTGTTGTGAATGTGTTTGGTGAAATGATGGGGTGAGAATTTTGATATGGAGGAGGGGATGGGACAGTCAGCCTCAGGTAAATAAATTTTTACAGCTAACAATTAACAAGTATTCTTTTTTTTAAGGGGGGGGGGGATAAAACGTAATAGGTTCTTAATTCCTATATAGTAAAGATTGATGATTGTTTCCCTTTTTAATTCAGATCCTGACTGGCCTCCTCCAATTAATATTCACGAACATATTCAAAGATGCACGTGTACTTGTGATCATATGGGATATGGAAATTACCTAGATTATCAGGTCAGTCTAATTTCACTATATATTATTATACTATTTTACAATGTGGGTTTCGACTGGGTTTACTTCGATCTTGGAGCAAAAAATGTTTTAAAACCTTCATGTCCTTTTGAAAAGAGTTTGCATGTTTCAGTATAACTGTTTTTTTGCTTCATAAATAACTACTTTATAATAAGTATGAGATCGGCCTTGATTTTTGAAAACGCCTTAATTTTTCCTAGACATTCTACTTTCTACTTTCTACTTGATTCTTCTCCACTAAAAAAAAGTGGAATAAAAATGAATGATAAGGACAAATAACAAAATAAAAAGGGTTGATTTTAAGATTATTAAAAGATTCAGAGTTGAGCAAATGTCTTCACATTTACATTTGTACATTTGTAACTTTGAGATTAGTCGTAATTCTTAGTATTATTTTTAGGGAATTTACAGTAGTTATTTATTTGAGTTTTGATACTAGAGACTGGAGGCTGGAGACTGGAGACAAACCAACTTGAATGTTGAGTGTTGAATGTTGAATGTTGAAAAGGGTAGGAAAACGTGGTGATAATATTCATCACTTGGTGAAAATAAATACAAGTAGAAAAGAGATACAATAAAATATAAATAAGAGGATTTGCTCATTGTCCCTAGAGCCGTAAGCCCAGAATCTAGAATCCAGAATCTAGAATCTAGAATCCAAAGTCTAGAGTCTAGAGTCTACACTCGTTTCATGTACAATGCATAATGTACATTTGTACTGGGAATTATATTGCAAACACTTGAGAAGCTTCACTGTACACTGTGCACAGCACGTGTACTTTAAGAGAAAGAGAGGCAGACAAAAGCAAAGTATTTGTATTAATCCACAGTCATAATCTCATTTACAGTTGTTGAATAATAATCAGTTGGCAGTTGGCAAATTCAATACCGCATACAAAATACAAAATACAACACACATAACTCGAAATTCAGAACCTTGTGAATTACTATGTAAACTTAAATAATGACAACAATGTTAATGCCAATGCAATGCAATGTAATGACAAGGGAGTATGAATCTGTATTCTGTAGTCTGTAGTTGTGAATTTGGAGTTTTCCCTTCTCCAATTTGAGATTGAAATGGAGTTTGAGTTTGAATTTGAATTTCTTTTTTGTTTCTTAGTCCTTCCGTCGTTCATTCATTCATTTGGTGTCCCTTCCTCCTTGTTCATTTTTATTGCTCTCCTGACATCTTAATCAACATAAAGTTCACTTAGTCTCTTGTTTCTATATAAAATATATTTAGAATACATTCTACATTCTATATTCTACAGTCTACAGCCTGTTGTGTTTTAGATCCTCATCATTTATTTACTCATAAATATTCATTTCAAGTCACTACTATTACCAATACAATTTTATGCTTAATTACAAAAATAAAACGTCTCAAGTCTCGAGTCTCAAGTCATAAACAATAAACAATAAAATAAAAGTAGGGCAAACAAATACAAAAGATAAAAAGTAAAGTTTATACATATTTCTCCGTAGTTTGTAGTTTGTAGTTGAAATAATTTCATGTTCGGTAGGTAAATCCTTTCAAATGTATATATGCAAAACGTCAAGGTGTATCTTTACATTTCACATACTTTTAGATTTGAGATACATCCGTATTTTATGCCTAATTTTATTTTTTCTTTCATCTTCCTTATGGTGAAAGAAACAGTGGTGTCAATCTAAATATTACAAATTACAAGGAACCTGCAACTTCTATAATCTCATGAATGAAAATCTTTTACAATGAGCAATATTATGAGTGAACTAATAATAAAAGAAAAAAAAACTAATTTTTCATGTAAATGGAAACTCGTAAAAATGTTCATCATTCTTTCATTTAAACATTTTTGTATTAATGGCAATGATAATAATGATGCCAACATGCTCAAGTTTCAGTTCTTCGGTTATTAGAGCTTGTACTTTTGTACTTTTGTTGTTGAAGTACAGAATACAGAATTTCATGAGAATTTGAATTCCATTGTGATTATTCCCCATTTAAATATTCTAGATTCTAGATTCTAGATCCTAGATTCTAGGAAAGAGAGAATCTAGAATATCTGTTGTTTTGCAATAAAATAATTATCTTGTTTTTCATTAGCCTGTTTTTCTTTCCATTCCATTCAATATTCAACATTCAACCATAATTTCAATGTGCGGTACACAATGTGCAATGCTCAATGTTCAATGTACAATGAGTGGAGAACGGAGATGGGAGAATAATGGGAATTTCTCATTCCGCGTAGCGATAATAAGGTGAAATTTTTTTCCCAGTCTCTTCTGTTCTGCTCTGATGTCTAATATCTAATATCTGATGTCTGATGCAGTCTGACAAGAACACACGATGGTCTGAATACCTAATGAGGAGAATGATAGGAAAAACAATTCACAATTCTCAAGTCTATAGATATAAAAGACAACACTGTGTATTGTACATTGTGTATTTCATTCCGAAGCTCAAATCAGCTCATTGGCTTTCCTTTTCGTTGCGAGAATTTGATATTCGTATTCGTATTTGCTTGATGAGAGATGAGAGATGAGGGAGCGGATGGGGAAAAGAATATAATTTTTACACGAGGATATTTCCTTGAATCCTTGAATTTTCTCCTCTCTTTCCCCATTTGATATTTGATAGTGTATCTTAATAGCCCGTTGTTTTGTTTTCCTTTCCTTTGCAGTTCATCCTTCATTGTTCATATTTGCTATTGAATGCACGAGAAAATTAGTGGTTGATCAGTATCAGTATCAGTGTTAGCACCATCAATATGTTTGTCTATACAATTGCACCATGCGCTTAGAGTTTTGAGCTTTGAGCTTTGAGTTTTGAGTAAATGCTGGATACTGGATACACGATACACCTTGGAGAATGAAGTACGGAATATGGAGAAAAAATAAGGTTTTAATGTATCTACAAAGTACAATATAGATCGTAGATGGATATTTTATGTATTGTAGATTGTAGCTATTTTGACTTACGCCTGGACTTGGTCGTGGACTTGGACTTGTTTGTTCCAAACTTTTCCACTTTTATTACATTTTATGTGTTTTGTGTATCTCATATTACATTTCCCACTTGTGTTAAATATATCATTTTTATAAGTCCACGTCTACCTGGCTTTTCTATACTTTTCTCTTCTAGTTACGATATTGTAGTTTGGTCGACTTTAACTTAAGTTTGTCGTCGAGACTCTGGGCTGGAGACTGGATACTGTAGATTCTAGACTCTAGACTCAAAACTCCCACAGCTGCTCTAATAGGTTTACCAAGAATAGTGTGTAGTGGACCGTTTATAGTTTATATTGTACATTGTACATTGTATCTATATTGGATTGGATATTGTGTATTAAGTATTGTGTATCAGTGATAGTAGATTGGGCTTTGTACATTTTACATGCTCCACGCTCAAAAACATAACATTGTAGTGGAATTCTACACTCTAGAGTCTACAGTCTAGAGTCTAGAATCTAGATTCTTGGAAAATGAGTAAGTTTATAACTGTGTAAAAATGGAAGCGTCTTGCTCACTCGCCACTGTTTGGATTATTATTTTGATACTCTTTTCTCTCTGCTTTCTCCACACATGTTTTATATACTCTTCTCTCTCCACCATTTCTCCGCTCTCGTTCTACCTTTTGCTCCCATTCCCTGTTCACTGTTCACTGTTCAGTGTTCAGTGTTCAGGTTCAGGTTCAGGCGGTATGTAAAAACCCTATAAAATCTTTATAAACTCTGTTCTCCTAGAAAAAAACAGTGGAAAGCACCAAGAACACGCATAATATCTGTGATATTGAATACAAGTGTACGGTGTATGGTGTATGGACCAAATGTAACCAACTACCAACTACCGGAGCCGGAGCTGGTGTTGGATGTTGGATAGTGATATAAGTAAAAGTATGGTCGGTCTAGATGCTAGAGTCTATAATCTTTGGATGTGAAACTCGTGCAATTTTATTCCCAAGTCTGTTTTTTTCCTCCACACTTTTATACTTGTAAAGAGTCGCCTCGTCTCTAATTCACCTGCCTCACAATATTTATGTGTCTGCTCTATTCTCCTCACTCTTTTCTCCATCTTTATCCATCCAGGGTTTACCTTTTTTCTTCCCTTTCTTCCGTCGGTGCTGAACTGAACAGAGGTCTGAGTGGAGTCGAGGACAGGTAGTTTTCACTCTACTGCTCCGTGTTCCACCGTATTATTCTATCCAGTGTATTTTCTCATAGGGAAATTGATAGAGATTCCGAGAGACACAGTCAACAGTACAACAGGCAAACAGTAGCAAGTATGGAGTTGAAACGGAGAAATACTGAGTAGAAGGGAAAGAAAAGAGTAGGACAACTTTGTTTTCCTTCCTTTGTTCTCTATTTCTCTAGAATCTAGAATCTCAAATCTAGAATATGGATTCTTGTGAAATCAGAAGAAGACGAAAAAGACAAGGATGATGAAGAAGGAGAAACTTTTTAGTTTGTCTCAAGCCTAAAGTTTGAAGAAGGTAAAGAAGAGAAAGAGAAAGGGAGCGAGAGAAAGGAGAAAGTATTGGAGCTCAGTATTATTAACATGTTTTGTACAGGGATTTGGTTTGGTCCCACCTGAGATAGATGGAAAGAGGCCGAAAACAGAGGGAAACAAAGTAATAAAGGTAGACAAGGAGGAATGAATATGAATACGACGATAGTGATGGCAATGACGATGAAAATGAAGGCGATGATCAAGATATTGCTCACACAAACACACACACGCATGAATTTCAATACCAATCCCAATCCCCGCGAATCTATGTAAAATTACAACTCAAACACGTTTACTTTTATCCAAATCCCGGCTCCACCAACCATGTTTTTCCAAACTCCCAGCTCCAAGTTTACACAACTTTAAAAAAAGTTATTTTATACTTTATCCATGCCGAGTTCTCAAGTTTTGAGCATCCGAGCATCCGAGATCCAGCGAAGCAAGTCGCATTGCATCGACAAAGGACAAACATGGAGAATAGTTAGTGTTGTTCCATTTCCCATTTCGACATGGGCTGAAAAATCCCAATTCCAAATTCCAAATTCGGAAGTAGGATATTTCATAAAATTCAAAATTCAGCCCATGTCATAAAATCCACATGAAGAATCTGGCGGTAGAATGGAAAATGGAGAATGAAGAATGAAGAATGCATTTCCTATTTCTATATTCTCTATTTATCAGGCCATGCAAATATATAATGTACAAAGTAGAAAATCCATCCGAGTTTGGAGTTTGGAGTTTGGAGTTTGGACAACATGAATATTGAATATGTATGTCAAACCTGAGTTTATGTCAACTTTCCACTCGTATCCTTTGTACTTGTTTCTGTATTCTGTACAGTATGTAAAATGACATGCCATGCCAAACCGTGCCGTGCCGTGCCGTGTCCTGTCCTGTCCTGTTCTGCTTTACTTTAGTTTAGTTTACTTTGCTCTGCTCTGCTCTGCTCGGTTTTGCTCCTTGGTGCATTTAGAGGGAAAAGTATAAAACTTTCTACGAGTGGGTATTATGAATAATGTTATGAATATGAAAATGAATATGGAGGAGGTAACTTGACTTTACAAGAGTAGAGTGGAATGTGGAATGTGGAGCAGAGTGGAGTTGAGGAGATTGGGAAAGTTGGAAAGTAGGAAATGAGGGATTTTCATGTACATATAAAAAAATTTGATGGCTTTATGCAGAATAATTCATAAAGATGAGCGTTGAGCGTTGAGCAGGGAGGATTGAGCATGTGCTCTCCACCCACTTCCTCCTCCACTTTACATACTCAATCCAATCTCCCATCTTCCCTTTTAATGGCCAACTTTCCACATGTTTACAAATTTTACGACCCAAATCTAGATTCTAGATTCTAGATTCTAGATTCTAGTCTCTAGTCACTAGACCACTCTACCGTTTCACGACTGGCTATCAACTATCAAATGACATGCCATGATATATATATGTATCTCGTGTATAAAGTATACAGTATAAATCCAGACTCCAGACTCAAGACTCAAGTCTGTCCGTTTGCGAGACGATGGGTAAAATAATTGTCTCCGGTTTTGCCATGTCCCATAAAAGTATAGAATATTTAATGCATGAATTAACAATTACAATTACAGTTACAATCTCAGTTACAGTCTATTGAGTCTTGAGTCTTGAGTCTTGAGTCTTGAGGGAAAGGATCTGGTTGGAGTATGGAAATTACTCAAGACTCAAGAGTCATCGAATCATGACTCATAACTGAGGTTTTTTTCTGGCTGAATCTGGCTGGAGAGTGGAGAATGGAAAATGGAGAATCGACGCATTTGGAAATTAACAAAATTGTTTGTAACTTGTAATCATAAAAATTATGATGAAATGACGAGGAACTTTATACAGGAAATTTATACTGTACTTTTGTCCTTTGTCTCTAGTCTCTAGAAATATTTCTCATCTCCTTTCACTGATTTTTCATACCACCATAAACAAAATGTGTGTAAATGTATTCAGCATATTTATTCATTATTAATTTATTATTTATAATATTTATATGTTCAATACAAAATACAAAATACAGTACGTCATACAATAAAAATGTGTATGAAAAATGGTGGATTTGCTTCCTTCTGTGTGTAATATTCAAAATGTTCTGATTGTACAAAATTTTACAATCAAAAGTTTCAAGTTTTACAGCATGTCAAATTTCAAGTGTCAAGTGTCAAAAGTGAACCCGATCCAAACCCGTATCAAATCTAAAAGGATAGGAAATGAGAATGCTGTAAAGATGTTGTGGTTTGAGTCTTATCCGGTCATAAAATATAAAATATAAAAATTGGTTTGAGGACTGTCATTGGCGACTCGCGGACATTTTACTTGTGGTTTCTCGTGGCGGTCTTTGATGGGTATCGCTATCGCTATTTTGATGCTGATTTTTGTATATTGGAAAAATCCAACTAGACTGGTACAATAAAAAGGAAATTCGGTTTTTACCTCGACAGATTTTACAGACTTTTACACCAAACTTTTAGTCTGGTCTGGGTTGGTCTGGCTTTCACTTTTCAGTGTAGATTGTAGATTGGGATTCATGGGAGAAAGCAAAAAACCGTTGTTAGTTTTCTTGTGTTGGTTTGGTTTTTGTATAGCTTTGTTTTATGGCTCGTAATATATATATATAATATCAAGAAGGAAAGAACATTGAGCATTGGACATGGATTAAATCGGCTACTGTTTGCTGCTTGTTGTTGTTTGTTGTTGATGCTGGATGAAGGAAGAAGCAACAAGCGATGAAGAGTGAAGAGTGAAGAGGGATGAGAAGAAAGGCGAGGAAAAGTAGAAAGTATTAACTATAAACACTTGGTCGATGCTAGTGCTAGTGCTAGATTTAGATAGTTTTAGATAGTTCTAGTGATGGTGATTTTTTTGATGGAGGCGGGAAAGAAGAACAAGTCGTAACAAAAGTATGACCGTTAACCAGTCTTTTTTACGTGTAAACTCTACCTACTTTCTACTCTTTACACCCAAGATCTGAAGAATAGGCAATAGACAATAGACAATAGACAAAGAGGTGAATCCTGTGTACAATGTAAAAGTATGTTTCACCAATCCACCAAGCTCCGCCTACCTTTTTCACAGAGTAATATGAAACAACTCTCAGGTTTCTCACGGACCAGCATCAATAACCAAGAACCAAAAATCCAGAATCAGAATCCAAACCATCGAGCGTTATACAAAAGATGTAGAAAATGATGGGAACTTTTCAAATGGCAAATGGTCTACTACCCGCTACACACATATATAAATGCACATCCGGGTAGTACACAGAAAACAGTGGAATTTATTCCACTAGTTTTACTCTGGGCCGAGTTGGATTGAGTTGAGTTGAGTTGAATGTAGAATGTTGATGTGGATCTGGATTCATCCCAAAATTCCAAAAAGTCAAAAGTCTACAGTCTACAGTCTCCATTCTATACGTTTCAACTTGATCCCAATTGTGTCGAGTCTGGAACCCGGAACCCGGAATTCTGAATTTGGGACCAGAATCGTATAGTGCAAAGTTGTTTTATGGAGGAATCAATTGTGAATTCTAATTCCGAGTTTTGGGCAAACTCTGACTCTGACTCTGTCTTGTGTCTTGTGACTTGCACATTTTATTCATCTTGACTGTTCAAGATTTGAAACTGAAACTGGAAAGAGAAGCGACTGTCAAGTATGCTGTACACTGTACACTGTGCATAATATTAGCTGTTTACCCGATTCTTCTCATTCTCCTGCCTTCTCTTTCAAACATAGATTCTAGATTCTAGATTCTAGATTCTAGATTTCTGAGTCAGTCGTAAGCTCAAAGCTCAAAGCTCAAAGCTCAACAGAGAAAACCAGAGCAAAATCCACACAGTACAATCTACTCTATGTATTTATGTTTATTTTGAATTATATTGTGAATTGTATTATGATGAAATCAAGTCTACAGTCTACAGTCTACACACTCCATACTCTATACTCCATACTCTGCTCGTCATTCATTTCACAATTGAAAATACACATGTATACCATATACACAATGCTCAATACTCTCAACCTCTACTTTTAATTGCGCCACGTCCGAGATCCACAATACTGTAGAGTTGTACATTTTCTGTGTACTCTATTGTGGATGTGCATTTCTATGAATTCAAAATATTTTTACTCTGCCTCCAACCAGAATCAGAACCAGAATCCGAGCCAGTTCTCAGCACTGATGCTGATTCTGATTCTTGGAAACTTGGTAAGGCAGTTTGGAGCCAAATCTGTAACCGAGTTCTAGAATATAGAATCTAGAATCTAGAATCTAGAATCTAGAATTCAAAATGTAGAATGGAGGTTCATGTACAGTACAAGTGGAATGTATATGTACGTAAGGTTATGATTTTATTCTATTCCATCCCATTGATTTGGAACAAGAGAATGGGGGAAGGACATAAACAAACCATAAATGTCTACCTCTGCCTTCTCTCCGTCTCTGTGTCTGTGTCTGTGTCATTGCTCTTTCTGTTCTGTTGTGTTGCTCCTTGCTGCCGTTTTTGATCATGATCTGAAAAAGCGAGGACTCTGTTCACTCCTCTCTTTTGTAGAGGTTGAAAGTTGAAAGTTGAAACTAGCTCCTTATTTGATTTTCAAGTTTTTCATGCTCATTCACTCATTCTTGTTTGATTCATTCATTCGTTCATTCTCTGTGCTCTGTGCTCTGTGTATAGTGTATAGTGTATGGTGTCTACAATCTAAGCAATCTAATGTCTAATGTCTGCTCTGTATTTTGTATTGTGTATTGTGTATGCGGTTCTTTCATTCCCTTCATCCGGATTTCAATCAGACCAAACAAAACCAAACTAAACAAGAGCAACAAGAGGCAAAAAGTAAAACAAAGAAGAAAGTTGAGGAAAGAAAGAAAGGGAAAGAGAGAAGAGATAACAAACAAAAGAGGGAACGGGGAATAAACACAAACATAAACATAAACAAACAAGACAACAAACAAACAGAAACAGACCTCCGAGTCCAACAACCTTTCCCCTATTCTCTATTCTCTATTCAGCTATATCTATGATCTATACTTTCATTTTATTCTGGAACTGGTATCAATGTAAACTGTAAACTGTAATATGCACGCCATTAACTACCAGATGCACACATTTATGTGGATAAATCCCTCCAAAATTAGTACATGTATTAAATATTGTACAGTCAATATTGAGAATTGAGAATTGAAAAGGGGCAAAGCTCAAAAGGAAATTAAACAAAAAAGACGCAAGAAACAAAACAAAACATAAAATAAAGCAAATGAAAAACTGAGAAACACCATTTTTCCATTGTCCATTTTTCATTCACTTGGATTTACCAATAAGATTTTCAAAAAAAAAACACCGTATGACCATCAAATTTTCCACTACTTTTTTTTCGTGGAAATGACGACAAAAGTAACATGAAAATTTCAATCTTAAAATTCTGGTACTAAAATTTTCGGGATAAAAATTTAAAGTCCAGAGTCTAGAGTCCAGAGTTCACGGATGCACAACAGACACAAGACACAAGAAGAAGGAAGGTGAGAGAATCAACTTTAATTTAAATTCTAGAGCACACGTTTTAGCTTTAACATTCCACTCGGTTCAATTCATCTCCAGTCTCCAGTCTCCAAGGTAGTGCAGATCTACTGGAAACTGGATACTAGACGAATGAGTCTGGAGCTGGACAAAACACAACACAGGACAACACTTAATTTAGCATGGAGCAGGAAATTTCCTTTAAATTATTCAGCCACCTCAATGTAAACTAGAAACCGGCGGAGGGAACACACGTACAGAATTTTATGTGTAGTGTTCAGATTGGACTTGGACTTTTCTCTGTTTCTGTTGCTGATGCTGGTGCTGGTATTTGTAAAATGTAAGAGATTTAAAAACTAAAATCCAATTTGTTCGACCTACCATTTTCTGAATAATTGATAAAGTATCAGGGAACAAGTTGTCTCATTTCCATTGTATTTTAGAATTCTAGAACTCCAGAATTCCAAAATTCCAGAATTCCAGAATTCCAGAATTCTCTGAATTGGTCTGGTCACCACAGACTACAGTTAAATTTTCCAGGTTGAAAATAAACCTACGCACATACACTATCCACTACCCACTTTTCACACTCGTACACTACACGTTTTCCCATCTCCAATTTCCCACAATTTTAAACTTTGTTTCAGTGTGCTTTTGTGCTTTGGAGTGGAATGTGGAATGTGGAGTTTGGAGTGTGTAAAATTTAAAATGTAAATGTCGCGTGAATTTTGAATTTTAATTTGAATTACAAGTGAAAAATCTGCTCGGGTATTCCATGAAATATGCATTTATTAGTCTACCTGACTAAACTAAACTTTGCCGCCAAACGGTCCAAATCCAAATCCAAATTATGATTTTGATCACTGGATTTGTATTAGCATCAGCATCAGCATCAGCATCCACATTGGCATTATGATTAGGCCTTTGGAGCATCATTATTATTGAGCCGCTTGGAAAAACTTTGTGGAAAAGCATGGATTGAGGTTGAGGTTGAGCTTGAGCTTGAATTTTAAATACTTACTTCATGTTTCCTACCTATCATATCATATCTACCGTTCCCGTTTGTATCTGTGTATCTTCGTATCCACAGTTTAAAAGGATGAGGAGAGAACAAGTGTAATTAAAACTTTGTGGAATTTCCAATTCGACTTTCCCCATTATTTCCATCATTTCACTCAAACAATCAAACAAGGAGCTAGACAAAAAAAGTGAAGAGAGAAGAGAACTGGGCGACAATTCTACACTCTACACACGCATTTTTCATGCAGCCCTTTACTACTATTCTACAATGAATTTTATTCTATTCTACTTTGTAGTTTCAGTTTCTAGCATTTTGCATTTTCAATTCATCAGGGTAAAAAGTATTGAGCATTGAGCATTCATTAAAATGAGCAAGCTTGACAAATTTCAGAATTGTGGATAGTTCATTTCAAAAGATAAAGAAAATCGAAACCACAATTCACAATCAGTATCATCATTCATGTCAAAATAACAACCAAAAACAAAAATAAAATCGAGAAAGAGTCAGGGGAAAAATAATTAAAATACAAGTGCATTTTACCTGCACTAAACAAAACACGGACCGCTTTTTTAGAGAGTGGAAGTCGGATTTTTGACCCCTTTGAAAGCGCAGAAAGGAAATTTTTGAAAATTTCCCTCGTAAATCATTTTACCTAGATTTACCAAATGAGTTGATTTTTTCAAAGACAAAAGACCCGGTAAAATAAACAAGGAGACTTTAAATTTCTGGAAAAGGCGATATTTTATTTGACATGCTCTAGGCTCTAGTGTTCTAGTGTTCACAGTGTAGTGTACAAGTGTACAAGGGCACAAGTGTACAGTGCTCGTTAATCTCATTATCGGTTTGACGGGGTGAGATTTGAGATGGTTTGATTCAGTTCCCCATTGTGATTCCGAATCCGATTCCAACAAGAAGAAAACAGCGTGTGTTCTCCTCTTTCCATTTTATCTTCATTTCTTTTTCCTTCCTCCGTTCTCAATCTGGGCCGAGAACAACACAGAAAAACAATGAGTGTCACTGTCGTGAAAAAAAAGAAAACAGGACAAGGCAACGTAAAGTAAAGTACAGGCTACACAGATACACAGAACCTTGTTCCGTCTCCAACTCCAATCTCTGTTCTACAGGAATAATGCACGTCCAAACTCCAAACATTAGTGTCTGCGCATTATCTCCAGATTTAACATGCATTAGCCCAGCACCCAGCACAGAGAATCGAGAGTCGAGAGCCGAGAGTTTAGAATTTAGAGTTAAACAGGAATGGAAATGGGAAATGGCAACTTTCTCCTTTCCTTTCCACGTTTGCACCGTTTTCATTTTAGCTATCTCTGAGCTCTGTCTCCTGTCTCCTGTCTCCTGTATCCTGTACTGTGCTACATGTAACACATGTAAACTGGATTTAGAGTAGGTGAAAGTTCATTTCTGTACTCTTAATGTAAACTTTCAAGTAAGATGTACAATGTAAAATGTACAAAGTCCATGTACGCTTAACGTTACGCTACATGGCTACATGCATGTGGCATATGATATCTAAACATTAAACATGCACGTTACACGTATCTTTGACCATTTTATCAATCAGTCCTTCGTCGTCTCTCCTTTCATGCAGTTTGTTTCTTCCCCTTTTATCAATTCACTTTATAGCTTGTCTTTTCTCCAACTTTCAACTTTCTCCTACTTTCTCCCACTTTCTCCGACTTTCTCCTACTTTCTTCCAATTTCTCCTACTTTTCTTCACTTTCTCCTACTTTCTCCCACTTTCTCCTACTTTCCCCTACTTTCTCCCACTTTCTCCGACTTTCTCCCCGTATTGACATAAAAGTCAGAGGAAGACTAAGAATAATATTTATTCGTATTTTCATTCCTATCCACTTTTACCATCTCTTCGTCGCCGTAGTCGGCGGAGTCGTAGTCTTCTTGTCTTCTTCTTTCTCATCTAACTACTTTTTCTCCTCCAGTTTCTTTATAACATGTTAATGAAGGGCTAAATGGAAAAGGGGAAAAGTAAGGCCATAAGACAACAAACAAGAAAGAAAGAGGTAGAGAGAAGCGGAGCTGGAGAAAGAGATGCGGGTAGGATCATTTTTAACGGTTCAAAATAGAGTCATAAGGGTCTTTTTATTTTAGACTTGAGACAAGTCCCACAGTCACACAGTCACACAGTTACGACATCAAGTGAAACTGGAACTGCAGTTATACAGAATACAGGGGAAATGGAATTGGAAATGGGAAATGGAATGAAATGAGGAAGAAAGTGTGTGTAAAATGGAGAGGAGGAAAACAACTGCAGAATTGTGACGCCTCCAACGCAACGCTCCACAATCTACATTCAACGCACATACTGACACACTGCACACTACACACTGTAGGAGACAGTGCAGGTACTTGAAACGGAATGAAACGGAATGGACTGGAATTGGGAAGGTACAGAATACATAATACAGACCATAAAATTAAGACACGAGTAATTCTGCATTCTGCATCCTGAATTGCACCCGTTTCCTTTCTTCCCGTTCTAATTTCTTGGTGTGAGTCAAAAAGTTGTTGTAAGTAAAAGAGAGAAGAATCTGAAATGTGAAAAAATCCGATTTTTTTACACCATTCAAACTCTGCAAGAAAAAATAAATTCTGTTACTTTAACAGTGTTTGTTTGGCTTGCTGGTTAAATTGAAATTCTTGGGATTCGGTTTAAAGTTGAATAATTTTCATAATTTTCATAATTTTCATAATATTAAATCAGTCCAAATAATTGTGAAGAGAAAGCCTGTGAAAAAAATGACAGTTTTTGCCTGAGATTTTAAGATTGTGGAGAGTAAAATAAAACAGAATTTTTTGATATGTGAAATCTGCCACACATCAAATCAAATCAAATCAAATCAAATCAAATCAAATAAAAATAAAAATACAATGCACTAAAATCAAATGAAAACCACTCCCAGATTTTTCTGACAAGTACCAATACAATATCATAGAATATAGAATAAAATCCGGTTGAAAAAATTGAAAGCTAAGAAGAAAGGGATTTGGAAAGGAGGAGAAAAGCTGGAATGAAATGAAATGGGAAAACGTTGCGTCTGAAAATGACGGTGATGGGACTGAGTAAATAAAATTTTTGAGGGAATGGAAAATGGCAAACTTCACACTGAGTTTGAGTGGAGCTTTGGCCTTTGTAATTCTACTTTCTATTGGTGTGGCTCTGTGACTGAATGGGAGAGACAGGAGAGTGATGTTTATTTTCTCACCTCTTTCAATGACAAGGCCACACACAAACACACACATTCACAGAACCAGGACATTTGCTGAAAATTGACAAGGGCAGTGGACGTTGGACACTGGACGAAATGGGTAGTGGAAAGAGTTCAACTTTTAATAGTAGTAGTGAGGAAAGTGCGTCAAAGTGTAACATAGAAAAAATAGGTGGTATGAAATGTACAAAAAAACTCTAGTTCCATTAATGTCATTTTCGTGATGAATCCAGTCCAGTTCAGTCCAGCACAATTCCATTTCTTCCCACGGTGACATTGTTGATGTTGATGTTGATTTTGATGTGTGGGTTGCTGATATTAAAGATTTTATTTTGAGGATTTGTCTCCGTTTCTATCTTCATCTTTGTCTTCGACTTGTTCTTTTCTCTATCCCCAATCCAACATGTACAATCTCCAATCTACAATCTATACCTTGTTCTTTGTCTGACTGGATTGAAAACTGAAAACTGAAGATTGAAGATAGTTGAAGACGACACCAGATTGGTCACACAGCATCATATTCAATCCAAACCAAGACATACATTCATCATAGGGACATGTACTTTATTCAGTGCACACTGCACAGTGTACAGTGTACAGTGTACAGTATACACACATGCTCATGCCGTTATGTATCTTTATGTAAACAGTTCTTGTACAGTGTATAGTGACAGCCAGCGTGATGCTAGACTCTAGATTCTAGATGTTGGATGGTGGACATTGGATACACACCGTTACCACGAGTAAATAAATGGCCCGTGCTGTCCAAACACAAGAGAGAGAGTACACAAGTATATATTGATGCGTGTGAAGGAGACAGCAAAATCGAGATAAAAGTTTCTTTTGTCCTCTTTCACTTTCTCCACACACTCCACACACTCCACACTCAATACTCTATACTCCATTTTCCATACTCTGTACAAACACGGAAGCACAACTAGAAAGAGAAAGAGAATGAGGATACTAACTGCGTGTGGCCGGAGACTAGAGACTGGAGACTAGAGAGTGGTCAGTGGTGAGTGGTGACTGGAGAGTGTGAATGTGCGGATGAATGATGGACGGACTTTTGAGGGAAACACGCATAGATTTTTTGGCCGGTTCCAGCTCCGAATCCACGCATCTCACAGCACTGGATACTGGACACTGAATTCTGGATCTAGATACTTGGTTCATGTGCATGTCCAAAGTCCAAAGTCCAAATTCCAATGTCCAGCAAGCAGTTGGATTTGGATTGAGTGGATGGATGGACGAACAAAATGGACTACTTACGTTTTGTAGACCTTGAATGAAAATATTGACTTTGAGACTCTCTTGTTCTGACTCTAGTCTCTAGACTCTAGTCTGCAGTCTATACTCTTCGGTCCATATTCCATAAGTACATGACAGGACAGGGTACGACTAGGAATAGCAGTACGAGTGAATAGTGAATGGTGAATTGTGTAGTCAAACTCCCTTTTACCAACTCTTTCGACATGAACAATGGACAATGGACACATTTGCAGTTCGTAGTTTGTAGTTTGTAGTTACATTTGAAAGTACACATGATAATAGACAGAGTGAGAGTGAAAGCTCCAATGAGTTACAGTTACAGTAAGAGTAAAAGCTCCTTCATCCATAAATTTAACCAACACACGCACCAGTCCAGTCCAGTTCAGTCCAGCCCCAACTTTGTGATATCTAACTTATTCAACTGAACAAACGCAAACCCCACCAGTAAACTTTTACCCATCACAATGAAATACCTTCAACCTTCATCCTTCATAAAACATAAAACGTCATAATTTCTACTCCGCATCTATTTTCTACTTTCCATCTTTTCCATCTTTTCCGAATCACATCCAAAATAATACTCATTGAGTAAATATGCACATTTTGTACACCTGCATCTATACAGATAAAATTTCTTCCTCCATGATTTTTGGAATGTCTTAAAAATCAAACTTTGTTTCCACTCCTCTGTAAAATCTCTCATTAAAACCTCTTGTGAAAACAACCAACAACCAATCACCAACGCCAACGCCAACGCCAACGACGAAGGATAATATTTTTCTATGTACATTGTACATTGTATTATATTTTTAGCAGCAAGTAATTTGACTAATACAGACTAATATATTAAATTTTGAGCTAATAATTAACCCTATTCAACCATACTTACTTTACTCTACAAAATGAAAATTAAAAGGAGGGCATTAGTGATAACGGGCCAAAACAAACACCAAATGTTAGTTTGTATGCTTGTGATTTGCAATTTCCAATCTTGGGTTCAACTGAGAAGCATAAATGATACAAATTTGATATTTGACCCGAATATCTGGAATCTGGAATCTGGAATCTAGAATCTGGTACTCGAAAACAATAATTCAAAATATACATGTATTATCCAGTTTACATATTATTTGGATTTTCCGGAGGGAATCATAACAAATCTAGAATCTAGAATTTGCAGAGGAATTCCGAATCCACGATCAAGAATCTGAAGAGGAAACAAAGTTTTAAATACTAATTTTGTCATTAGAAGTATAATATATATTTATTTGTATGCATAGGAGAAAATAAATTATTTATGATTAATTCCAGCTCTTTTATTCTATAGTCTGTACATTGTACATTGTAATTTACTCTGTATCGTGTATTGTGTGCACTCAGTTGTTGTAATAGAAATGCATAAATAGAGGAGGAAACTTCATTACGCATAATAATTCCTAGGCTTTCCACTCTGTATCTCCAGTTTCGAGTTTCCAGTTTTGAGTTTCAAGTTTTAACTTGAAACTCGGTGCTTGATATTTGCTGTTTGCTGTTTGGTGGTTGGCGTTGGGTAAAGTTATGATTCATTTGTAACAAGTATTTACAGACATTATTCATTGAATAAACAGTAAACAGTAAGCAGAGTATAGTTTGCCATGTCATTATCATCATCATTGTTATTATTATTATTATTATTATTATTACTAATATTATTTAAGCTGTGGTAAATGGTTTGAGAGGAACTTATGAGCAGTACGATTGCTCTGTTTATAGTTTATAGTTTGCAGTTTGTAGTTTATAGAGAGATGCATAATCTTGCGCTGATTCATTACAACAGAATAGAATACAAATACAAATACAAGAGAATGTACAATGTACAATATAGCATACAAGTAAAAACGCCCGTCATATGACGGGACACATAACATAGCTATAGAATACAAATCCGATGGTCAAAAACCTTTGCGCATATCGTTCCACATTCTCCACACCCGCTTATTTGTAGCCAAAAATCAACTTATCGGGTTTTCTGCGTTTGTGAGAATGCGGTATTTATGCTCTCATTATTTATTGGCTGTAATGCAGTCATAAGTAGCCATTTCTCTTAGCCAGAATAATAGCCATTTCTCTTAGCCAGAGGAATAGCTATTTCTCTTAGCCAGAGTAATAGCCATTTCTCTTAGCCAGAGGAATAGCTATTTCTCTTAGCCAGAGTAGTAGCCATTTCTCTTAGCCAGAGTATTGGCTATTTCTCTTAGCCAGAGTAATAGCCATTTCTCTTAGCCAGAGTAATAGCCATTTCTCTTAGCCAGAGTAATA